>PVIU01010155.1:0-70969 GCA_004026605.1 Ondatra zibethicus
TTTTTTTCCTTTCTTTTTATTGATTTTTATTAAACTCTACATTTTTCTCTGCTCCCCTCCCTGCCCTTCCCCTCCTCTTCAACCCTCTCTCAAGATCCCCATGCTCCCAATTTACTTAGGAGATCTTGTCTTTTTATACTTCTCATGTAGATTAGATCTATGTAAGTCTCTCTTAGGGGCCTCACTGTTGCCTAGGTTCTCTGGGATTGTGATTTGTGGGCTGTTTTTCTTTGCTTTATGTTTAAAAACCACTTATGAGTGAGTATATGTGATAATTGTCTTTCTGGGTCTGGGTTACATCACTCAAAATAATGTTTTCTAGCTCCATCCATTTAAAAATTCAAGATGTTGTTATTTTTTCTGCTGTGTAGTACTCCATTTTGTAAATGTACCACATCTTCCTTATCCATTCTTCAGTTGAGGGGCATTTAGGTTGTTTCCAGGTTCTGACTATGACAAACAATGCTGTTATGAACATATTGAGCACATGTCCTTGTGGCAAGATTGAGCCTCCTTTGGATATGTACCCAAAAGTGATATTACTGGGTCTTGAGGAAGGTTGTTTCCTAATTTTCTGAGAAATTGCCAAGCAAAGGACATGGTCAACAAGACAAAATGACAGCCTACAAAATCTTTACTAACCCCACATCAGACAGAGGTCTTATCTCCAAAATATACAAAGAACTCAAGAAATTTGTCATCAAAAGAACAAATAATCTAATTTTTAAAAACAGAGTACAGACCTAAACAGAGAACTCTCTACAGAGCAATCCAAAATGGCTGAAAGACACTCAAGGAAATGCTCAGCATCCTCAGCCATCAGTTCTAACCCAGCTGTGAGTGACAGCGGGATGACAGCACTGAGTGAAGCTACATCCCATTGCAACCTGGAAACCAAAGAGCCACCAAATGAGAAGCCATGCAAAGCTGTAGACCAACCTCGATGCCTAGGGGACCCACATTCCACACTGCCTTCTAGCATCATCCTAATTCAATCATACTCTTTTGCTTAAATCCAGCGTCTGCAGAAGGCCATGGGCAGCCCTTTCACAGCAGTGAGACTTTGTGGTTATCACTGCCGAGCACAAAGCCTTCAGTCCTGAGCAAGAAATGAAGAGAAGCTACCAGTTGATGGGAAACCACATTGTTTGTTAGAAACTTATCCAAAACCTGTCATTAAAAAAAAGAGAGTTGATGGTAGCTTTTATTATTCTGGGGATGGCCCTCACAGTGACACTCATTCTTCACTGTATTCTACTCCCCTTAAGGACAGAGGCAACATCTACTCTGGTCACTATATCTTATCTTTGACACCTGTTTCATAGAAAGAAGGACTTCAAGATTCAACAGGATATGGTAAGACCCAGTTCTTAAATCACAATCCTGCCTCTATTCCTGATACTATATAAAGGACTCTTTCTTTCCTTAGTTTCCTCACTTCTGAAATGAATCCAATGATACTATATGCCTTATAGCAATGCTGTGTGGTTATGATCAGTTAAAATGAGTTGTCTGGTTAGAGTGTCTGGCATACAGCAAGTGCTGCATAAATGCAATCTGTTTTTAAAGCAGCAATAAAGGTTTTCTAGAAATGCAAACAAAATAAGTTTTGTGTATCTGACAGTCAACACCTAATTTTTTGGACTTAGATTATAAAACAAAGAACAATATTGGAAACATAGAAGGCTTTATTTAAACAACTTACATGCATCATTTTCATTAATTCTCTTTTTGTTTTGTTTCTTTGAGAAAAATGTCTCAATATTTGGAATCCAGGCTACTTGTGAATTGGGAATTCAAATGATGGCCCCAGAGTGATAGAATTACAGGCATGAAGCACAATGTCCCTCCATATGCTAATTCATTCTTTAAAACATTTCATAAGGTAGGTTCTAGTATCTGTGTTCACTTATTGTTGTTTTACAGGTAAAGACATTGGGTCTCAGATATTGATTTTCTCAAAGGAAAAGGAGGGGACTAAGTCTAATTTCTAGCAGCTGTGGACATTGACCTCCATCCAGGTGTTATGCTGCACTGCAATGTGCTGTATTGTACTGTATTATGCTATGTTGTGACCTACCTTAACATAATTTTATGTGAGTTGTTACACCATCTGGAATTGAAAAGTCACCAAACATTAATTGCTTCGGCATCTCTTTCCAGAGCCCCCTACAGTGACTAGTCATCTTAGGCTAGCCCAGCTCCCTCCCAGGAGTCTCACAATTTTGTTTTCCCAAAATCCTGGATCAGGGGTTGTGATGTAAAAAATGGTAGAACTCTCACTTTCCACTACTTCTTACAACTCTAGTATAGAGAGAAGAGAGTTTTAGGATAATGATACCCTATGGCTGGTCCAGTCGAAGAAAGAGAAGGAAGTACATCCACGGAGACTCAGCCTCCCCCAGGCTCCTCCCAGTAGTTTCCCAGATACCCAGTTCTCCCCTCAGAATCTCAGACATGCATGGATGAGCTAAGGGAATGACTATGAAAAAGGCTGCATTTCCTCTAAAAGCCATCACAGAGGGACAGTGTGATACCATAGATGTAAAACACAGAATTCAATCCCCAAGTGAGTTTCATGAGGGGGGTTGATAAAATGCATTAATCAAGTCTTTTTTTAAATTTTTTGTCCGAAGTCCTAAGTTTCCCCATCCATAAAGAATGCAGTTGTAATAGAAGATCTCCAAGGGTCCTCCTAGTGCCAAACATCTTATGATAGTATTATGACCTGATAAATTCTAAGTCAGTATCGCAGGTATCCTACATGTCTCACTTGACCCTGTTGACTTTAACTGACCATGTTCAGGGATACATGAGATTCTCACTGCCTTTTCTTGGTAGAAAAACTCAAGGAGAGCTGTGGGTGGCTCTTCTACTGATTTTTTACTGATTTTCACTTAAGAGTCATCTGAATATTAACTTAGAACATAACAGGACAGAAATAAACTTTCAGGACTGTTGGATTTATTGACTACACTTTCCCCTAACAACACTAGCAAAATTAATTTCTGGGAACCAATGACTTTATAAAACAAATGAAGAAACAGCAAAATACTATATACAATAGTTAAGACAATACTTAAAGCTGGAGAAAGTGACCTCTCTTTGGTTCTCAGCTGACAGGAACAGGAATATTGGCGCCCAGATGAGGACTGTTAGAATGTTAAGATGGGCTAACCAATGGATGTGTGGACTTCCTGGTACAAAATAGAAATTCAAAAACACTACTAATTCTTTTCCATGATGACACATCTCAAGTAGAAATACACAAAAAGGGGAAATAGATGATGCCCATTTTACATGCAAATTTTAAACTTTCGTCGGTCCTTTCCAGTTGTAAGATATATGTAAGTTGTAAGATATAAGTTTCATAAGGATGAAACAAGCAAAGAATTCTTTGTAAAACTTAGATCAATCACTTTGTTGAGGTGAAAACAGACACAGAGGGTTAATCTAAATCAATCAGCAAAAGAGTCATAGGCTCAGATTCCAAAACCCGGAACTACTCTTATATCCACCTGTGTAATTAGAATCTGCCCCACTTGGCTAACAGCCCCACTCGTTGAACAAAACCCCATGAATCTTTGAACCTAATACATTCAGTGTTTCCTAAGCGTCTTCAAAATTCAAGCATTGAGCACAGCACCCTAAGCATAAAGGTGGGGCGTCTATGGGGAATGGATAGGAAAAGGAGATGGGAAGATCATTCCCATGTTTCTGTAATAAGATATTTCCTCCCTCCTTTATTCACTAGCTCTCTGTAAAAGGCCCAGAGAAACAGACAGATGTTGACAGCATCTGGGCCCCTGTTATCAGGGCACCAAGTGGCTCTGGGCTGTCAGTGGAGAATAGAAGCTGTTGGTGTTAGGAAGAATAATGAAGAGCTAACATTTGCATAGTGCTTTCTGCTGTTTCCAGAAACATCTCCATTCTATCCCACCCCCATTTATTAGCCAAAGCAAAACAGACATATGTTCCCTGAAAGCCAAGTAGAACCATTTTCATTTCTCACAGAAGTGACAGTTCCAACTTTAAAACATGGCACTCATAGGATGCCAAAGGCCAGGCATAAAAGCACATGACCCCTGGACTGATGGTCCTTGCATGTGCAAGGCTTAGACATCAACTACAAGCATAAAAATGAATGTAGCCCCATCTTCAGCTTGGAAGAAAGCACTCATTGTGTGCATATTGGCTTCTGGGAATAGAAGCACAATATGCTAGTGATAAGCTGAATGCAGTTTGTAACATTCTGAGATAAGCATTCTTTTCATCTTTGTATGGACTCAGAAGTCAAGGGATCTGCCAGTGCTCACACCTTGGAATAAATAAGATTCTGGACATGTAGGTGGTTTATTAACTTAGGAAGAACTGAAAAACCACAATTCTTATGCTATCTTTCTTCTTGAAGACTGTGTGACTCTCAGTATTTGACAGAGACAGGACATCAATCCCTAAACCAGTCAACTTTGTGTATGACCATATGCAGTGGACAGCCTCAGGCAGAGCCTTGCATAAGATCCCTCCAGAATAAACAAAAAAAAAAAGGTCATGACAGGGTGAAGCAATGTCCTCAGTGTAATTTGTTTGGCAAATTCCCAGAACATAGCTGGAGCTAAGTGGGAAAAGAAGGAAAGAGTCAGTATATCAGAACATATCACAACCATACTGGAGAAGACAAGGGCAATTGCTATAGATCTGAACCAGACACTGTGGCTACTCTTAAGCATGGTTTGGGACCCGCCTGTCAGGAAATAACTGTCTTTAGCTATCCTGTGCTTTGATGAGGATCTGCCAGGGAGTTTCCAGAGATTATCAAGGTCTAGTCTCTACTTTCTTCTTAAAATATGCTTCTTAATTCTTTGAAAGTTTCATACAGTGTATTTTTATTGTATTCCAGCCCCTATTTCTCCTCCTACTTTCTTTCAGATCCTTCCTTCTGACTCCAACTTCATGTCTTCTTTTTTATTTCTGTTTTTAAATACTTACTTTTTAAAAAATTATTTAGGTGTATGTGTGTTTTGCCTGAATGTGCGTATGTACACTGTAGGCATGATTCACCCCATAGAGGACAGAAGAGGGCATTGTATCCTTGAGACCTGGAGTTTGCATGGTTGTAAGCTATTATGCAGGTACTGGGAACTGAACTTAGGTCCTCTATAAGAGCAACAAGTGCTCTGAAGCATTGGACCATCTCTCCAGTTGTACTATTATTCTTTCATTTTATATCCTAGCCAGTCCAATTTGTGCTGCCATACTGATGAGTATAGGGCCCTCTACTGGACTGTGGTGGACATGTCAGGACTACATTTCTAAAGCAAACTAACTCTCCCTCCCCTAGAAAAGATCAGCTGTCCATAGCTCTTCAGCTAGAGGTGGGAACCTCTACTGGAATATAGAGGAATGTCTCACCCCTCCATGTTTGAATTTTGAGTGAGATTGATCTTGTGTAGGCCTTACACAGACAACTGCAACTGCTTTGAGTTAAGGAATGAAGTAGTGTTGTGATATACAGAAGATATTGTTTTAGTTCTTTCCTACCTGACTTCTGTCTCTTATAATCTTTCTATCCCCTTCATCTATGGTCCCTAAACCCTGAATGTGAATATGATATAATGGGGATTATGTAAATACCCTGTTTATGGCTGAGCACTTCATTAACCTAGTCTACATTTCCAAAGGAGGGTCTAAAGCCCAACTAAAAAGGAATCAATACTCATGCACCAGTTGATACTGGAACTAGGACCCAAGTCAGCTATTGCCTCCCTAGGTATGACCTCTCTTTGCTTCTCAGACATTTTCTGCAGGTCATGGGGCTTTAGCATAAGGTTCTGACTCTCTCACTGACTAACTGAGTTCTGGATGCAATTCTTCCTGAGTATTTTCTGGGGATCTTTTTGTTTCCCCTTAAAAAGCCACTCAAGATGAGAGGGATAAAAGGGCAATTCTATCTGTGCCATCTGCTCTTTCTAAGCCTAAGGCATTCAAAGCAGTGGGACCACCATCTCTGACAAGCACTGAGGTAGATAAACAAAACTTCACAGAGGTGAACATGTACTTTTGAAGCTTTTCAGAACTGACCCAGTGCTTCTCAATGCGCAGCATTCATGAGCTTCTTCTAATGCTTGAGTACGTTTTTCAGTGGGAAGAAACATTGACAACTGCACTCCTAAGATCCAGGAGTACCTTCTAAAGGATCCATCTGATTTCACTCAAGCAAGAGGTTATTTTGACATGTGTATTACTATAAGCAATGAGAATTCTATGAAGTGGGAGAACCGAGTACAAATACTTAAACAGAGCATTAAATGGGGACATGATCAAGTTATAATAAAAGATACAAAAGGTTTGTGGATATGATGGTAAACCATAGAACATATGATATTCCTAAAAGATTATCTGCTACTGAAACTTAGACAGCTTTCACCACCAGTAGTCCTGACGATTATGGACTGACTATAGACAGAGCATGCTCAGTGCTGTGTGTGTGAGAGAGAGGAGAGAGAGACAGAGATAAAAGAGAGAGAGAGAGAACCTTATACATTCATATGAAATTGACTTTTAAGTTTTCAAGTTTTGAGCTATTAATTCTTCTTTAAAATTGGGTGGCCCAATTATAGTCAGAATGAGACTCATCTGTGGCCTAGATATGGTACTGAGATCCCAGTTTACAACCTCTGTTCTACAGGGTCCAATTAGTTTCATTTAACTTGGAGCTAACTTTGACATTCACATCACTATAAATCCACTTAAAGCGTGCTTCCTATTTGGAATGGCTCCCCTGGACTTAGCCGACATCCTGCTAAGCATTCCTATAGATTGCTGGACTGAAAACTGGCATGCTTCCACCTAAAGGCTGTAACCTATAAATATATCTCAAGCTTCCATTCCTTTTACACTCTACTGGTGGATATAATTGACTTTCTGAATGTACCAAATGAGCTCCAAGTCCTTAGTTCTTGATATATTTAATGGAGCAAAGTTGGGAGGATGTTGGAAAACCAAGAATAACATGGGAATGGAACAAGAATATGCCGACTGGAAATATGATGAAAGTTTTACTGTTTCCTGTTATAAAGAGTAAGTCTAAGTAATGTTATTATCTTACACTCTGATAAATAAATGTTTTGTGGTACCCTGACCAGAATCTTATGCATAGGCAGAATTGGAGACCTGGTTGAGAAGGCAGCAAGCCTATATATGTTTGTTTGGAAAAGATGTTCTTTCAGGAATATGATCAGAAGTCTTCAAGAGGGAATTTCCTTAATTAATAGCTTATGGTTTTTGTTGGTGTGTAGAACCAATAATGCCATCCAAGCATTACTTGGATTATAACAGTCCAAAGTCACTTTCAGCATGCCACAGGAAACTTAGCTCTGTGTGTACCCTATGTGACACCTGAAACCAGCGCTGTAAGGCGAAGACAATAACCATGGGCTTCTAGTTTGTTGCTGTTTCAAACTCTTCCATGAATTCATTAAGTCTATAAATTTTGAGTGATTATGATCACCACCACTGCCACCGCCACCACCACCACCACTACGAACACCACACCACTACCATGTCTATAGATCCTTCCACTTTTCCAGGTGCCCTGCACTTATACAGATATGTCCCTATAATTCTCACAGGAAATTTTCAAGGAAAGTATTACTGGCTCATTTTCCTACTCATGAAATTGAGGTTCAACAAAGTGATAATGCGCTATAGCCAAATGTGCTTTTGCTTATGGAAAAGGGAGCAGAGCTGGGGTGTAAAGACAGGTTCTCTGACTCCTTGACTCCCAGTTTTTCTCTTTATATGTAATGGCATCAGGAAGTTATTCTTGGATTCTAGTAACCATGAGTAGATCAAATGGTCCTATTTTACATAAGGAAAACTGAGGCTCAACCAGGCAAATCAACACAGCAGAGGCCAGACAACAATTAAGCATTTATCAAACAAGGATTTTTTTTCACTTCAAGGCCAGAATTACTTAAAGTAGTTTATTATCCATGTCAATGACTTCTTCAGTGATCATGACAGCCATTAATAATCTTGGATGTTATCAATTATTGATGTCTCACTCTGTGCCACAAGTCTTGCTAAAAAAGATCATTGGAATTCACTCACTTCATTTCCACTGCCATTCTACAAAGTCAGTGTGACTGTTAGCATAACCAAGAAACAGGACTCAAAAAATGAAACGGAGCTTGCCCAAGGCACAGACTGTAAATGCAGAGCATATTTCTCTGTGTCTCTATCTAGATCTGTATATATACAGATTGATAGATATCAGAGCTTGTCTCACCCATATTCTTTTCTCAAATTCTGAACCCTCCTTCTGGTATGCACAGAATGCATGAGCAACGGTGACAAGTCTCAGACCTGTTGTCAAATACTTCCAGGTGGTTCCCAATTTGTGTGCTTCTTTTCTTTTTTATTTTTTCAGATTCGTATACTGCATCCAACAAATACAATCTTAGTAAACTAACTGCATTCTAATCATATATCCATATATCCTTAGAGGGGAATTCAGGAAATTCCTTCTGAGTCAATTCCTCTGAACCATGTGACTGATTTTCACTTTGTCCGTTTTTCCTCTCTGATCCTTCCCACTTCTGGTACTGAAATGTGATCACTGAGTTCCTGCTGACCATTATGGAGTTGTGGGTTCCGACTTGGCTCTCAGCGTAAGAAAGCTGTTTTTAATCAATGTGTAAATGCATGTGGATGTGTTTGTGTGACTGTGTGTTATGTGTGTGGATACTGTGGACGCCAAAAGAGGGTGTCAGCTTCCATGAAGTTGGACATCTAGGTTATTTTGAGTCAACATGAGTGTAAGAACCAAATTCAAGTGCACTAGAAGAGCAACAAGCATTCTTTTTACTTTTTTTCAAAATATATTTTCTGTGTATGGGTTGTTGTGCTGCATGTATGTCTTTGCACCATACGCAGTCAGTGTCCACAGAGGTCCGAAGTAGGCATCCAGTGTTCTTGGACTAGGGATCAGAGGAATTGCAGTTACAAGAGATGCCATGTGGGTTCTAAGACTTGTACCTTGGTTTTCTGAAAGAGTACCCCAAGGCTGTTAACCTCTGAGCAATCTCTGCAGTTTGTAAGAAACATGTTTATCTATTGTGTCATCTCCTTAGCCCTCCTTTCTTTAAACAGGTTTTAGTTTTTAAACACCTTTGTTTGGCTGGTTGTTGTGTGTGAGACAAGTTTTCACTGTGTAGACTGGCAGGTCTTAACTCACTATGCAGACCAGGCTGGCTTTGAATTCACAGAGATCCACCTGCCAATGTCTCCCAAATCCTCTGATTAAAGGTGTGCGCCACTATGCCTGCCGAATTCAATCTTTTTAAAAAGTTATTAGCACTTTTGCTTGTGTTTGTGTGTGTGTCTGGTGTGTGTGAGTGTGTAAAGGTAGACATGTGTTTAGGGATGCAACATGTATGAGGTACATATGCACAAGTATGGGACCTTGTGGAGGCCAGAGGAAACTCCAGGGTGTGTTCCTCAGGACCTATCTACCTTAATTTTTGAGACAGAGTCGGTCACTAGGTCTTAGGTCTCACCAGTTTGAAAAGACTGGCCAGTCAGTGAGCTCCTGGGATGTGCCTGCTCACACCTCCCCATCACAACTGAGGTTACAGACAGAGGACCTCACATGTAACACTTTATGTGAGCGCTGGAAATGAACTGAGGTCCTCAAGCTTGCATGGCAAGCACCCTACTGACTGACCACTTACAGTCTCTCCTTTGGTATTTTATACACACAGCCAGACAAAATACAAAAGAATACAGACCCCCTTTCAGACAACTCACAGTCCTTTTCGGAAGACAGATATGTGACATACATAATCATGGTATAAGTAGAAGGTGGTTACACTCCTGAACAAAAGTGAGAAAAGGCCCCATTCATCCTTCGGCAGCCTCCACTGTAGTGGCCCTGACAGCAAAATCCACAGGCCGGGGCGTGCTCCCTGTGTAATGGCAATGGATAAGCTGTCCATTATGAAAGGCAAATACATCCATTTCAATTAGATGTGCCCAGTGCTAGGATTGTAACCAATTAATCCTGCCCATCTGAAGGCTGATTAGCCGGAATATTTGGGTGAATGGATAATAACAGGCTAATAAGCCTGCTATCAGAATGCTGCCACACGTCTTTTTTGACACAATATTGCAGATGCATTTACAGCATCTGTGACTAATCTTCCAGTGGCGGGAGGCCCAGTTTTCACAGTGGCAAAGGGACAAGGTTCAGGAGCTCCAGGGGCTCAGCAGATGGGAGCCCGGTTCCTCTGGTCCCTGGCCTTTGTGTTTGGACCTAAGCAGCCAAAATCCTTTCTCTAAAGTGCCTGTCTGCTTCTAGAGAGGCAGAGACAAACACTGCAAGCAAGAACACAGGGTGCAGAGCTAGGAGGGGAGAGGTCTCCATTATGGTTTTTGGTCCTAACCTGAACACGGTGGTGATTCAACCCATCCCTTCCCCTCCATGACATTTAGTTCCCTCCTTTGTACAACTAACAGTAACCTCAAAGCAGACTTTCTTTTGTCTCCATGAGTTTGCATATATTCTGTCTGCCGCTCTCCTATTTCCTCCCATAATCCTTTGCCCACTGAGTTTCTTCCATTCTTTAGTGCTCTAGATAACACTGGGTCACCCATTGCTTAAGACACAAGGCTGCACAGAATGTACTTTCTTTATGCTGGCCAATAGTACAAAATTATTACAGCCCACCCTCCTACCCTAAGATCCACGTTGACAAGGACCATGTCAGATTTTCTCACCACTATATCCTTGATATCTAGCTTTATTCACAGTACAGAAAAAAAAATGCTTGCTACAACCTTATTCTGCCCATTCCACTGAACTAAGAGGCAAATGGAAACTGAGGTTTTAAAGAAATCATTTTCAAAACCTTACAATTGACACACAAATGTGAGGAATAACAAGTAATTGAAAAGTCCTTGAAGGTACAAGAAACATGCATCTCTACTTTTTCAGGAGACGTACAGTTGTTCAGTGTGTCACCAATAATTACTGTGACTTTTCCTTTCCCCATCTGATGTAATTAAGATGCAGTGTTTTTGCTACAGGAGAAACCTCAGCCAAGGGCAGAAGAAACCATCCAGGGTGCAAATCCTAGCACTAGGCATACCAGTTGTGTGACCAAACACCAGCGCACAGTTCCTTGGAGCTTTGCTGACTTCTTCAGGGCACCAGTATGATCTGCCAGGACCCATAGGTTGTTGTGAGTCAAACAGAGCTAATGTCTGTAAAATGATTTGTAATCTGTAAAACACTATGGAAGTGTCAGTTTAATGGCTTCCTGCTGACGCAGTTTCTCAACAGATAGTGACATTGAAACCTTACTTTCAGAGTCCTCAATTCGAGAGAAGACAAGGAGAAGAGGGACTGAGGAGAATCTACCCACTGCATCAATTCACCTGCTACACTGAGTAATTACTGACCTTATGTTTACAAAAAAAGCTAATGTTTGCAAATGAATTAGAGTGCAATTTCTTGGTTAGAGAAGTGAGCAGAGGAAGCAGATGGATGGCCGCTTACCAGCAGCAGGGTCCCCCAGATCTGTGAGGAGCTATGATGATTGGATAGATAATGAGTACTGGCTACGGAGTAATCATTCCAACAGTACTGGCTCCTAAAGAAACTTCGGAAATGGGAAGGTACACAGATGCTTTATATCTTTTATCTCGTCTGAGTGTATGAGTACGCATGTGCTCTAGCATTGTTGTAGCCCTGGACATTTTTTGCTTTATTTTTATTTGGAGACATATTCTTGATAAGTTATCCAAGCTGATCTTGAACTCACTCTAGCCCAGGCAAGATTTGAACTCATAATTCTGCTGCTTCAATCTCCAGAAGAACTGAGGTTACAAGTTTTCATCACCAGGTCGGGGTATGAATTCTGGTTTGTGCACAATTTTGTAAGGTAACATAAGGCCAGATCTACTGGTTAAAAGAACACTTTGGAGAGAAGCAACAAGACCCTTTAAGTGATATCATGGCCAGAAGTTACCGCTGTCTACTGAGCATTTTAAAGAAAGGTTTAGAAAAGAAAAGAAGAAGGAATCAGGTAGGCATGTTCACTCAAAATGTGGGGACAGTGTCTCATAAGAAGCTTGTAAAGATAACAACAGGAAAAGCCAAGATAGATGACTTACGTCCTTATCTTGAAACTTCTGAGTCCTTGCTGCATTGTGCATCACTGAGGCTGCCCTCCTGGATCCAGGAGAGGAGTTTGCCCACAAGTGACTGTCATGGATAAAGCCCAGGAGGCAGAAAGAGAGAATACTTCCTTTTTAAAAAATTGAGATTATTTATTTTAAAAACTAGGAATGCAAATTGCACATCACCATGGGGTACCTGGTGATGATCCCTCACATGAACAATCCATGCAATGTTTATACTAGACTAAATATATCTGTCTCCTCAGTGACTGCTTGTGGAGCAAGAATATTCACTCTTCTTTCCTCTGGAAGTTTTGAGCTATTCAGTGTGTTATTGTTATTTTTAGTCATCCTACTGTATAAAAGCATACTAGAACTGATTTTTTTCCTATATTATAACTTAGTGCCCATTGATCAATCTTTCTGTATCTCTCCTCCCTGGATATGGAATCTGGTTCATACATTCCTGTACCCTCACAGAAAAAGAAGCCATCGTGATTAGCTATCCTTTCCCTAGTAGCAAGGGCTCAGTTAACTGTGTCATTGTCATGAAGGTCTCGATGAGGGCTAATTAGTGCTAGGCAGACCTGACGTGATCCAGGGTGTGATGCACTTAGAACAGGAGGACAAAAGCTGGGGCGTCATCGAGGGCTCAGAGAGATCTCCTCAAACCTGCAGCTGCAATGCTGTGCACAATATTTTCATTCGAATGAGGCCTGGCTCCATATATTGTTTTACTGTGTGTCTCATTTGTACTTCTCAGAGAAACCTGCCCCATGGCCTTATAAATCTCTGTACCTAGCAGACAGGGGAGGAGGCCCAAAGGAGCACAGGTCTATCCACCAACAGCGTCTAGTAAAAGCTTATTTTCTCGCCACTGTTACATGCTAGGTAGAGCATCCAGTTCTGGTAGAAAAGTAAGATGCAGAGTCTAGTCCCCAAATGGCTCCTGTCTGCACTTTAGCAGACAAGAGACTACCGTGGTGATAACATACACATTCACATATAAATGCAGGATCCACACTTAGGAAGGCCACGTGACTCACATGTGGAGGACAGAGTTCATGACACAATTATGGAGAAGCTGACATTTGAATTGAAGCTTCAAACAGTTAACTGTAGATATTTTGGTTTAGGCAGAATCAACATAAAGAGATGCCAACTCTCTAAGTAGAGGCGAGTCTGAGGTCATCTGTCAGTGAAGTCAATGTATCAGAACCATCCTGAGGGAGCACCTGAGAAGACAGTAGCTGGGAGGGAACAGGACAGCCTAGAGAAGCCAGAGGACTTCTCTTCAGTGGGCCTCACTTTGGAAAGCTGGGTTTTCCAAATGCATAAAGGAATTTCAGATTCTACCAGTAGTGCACAGAACTTGAACTTACTAAGAAATAGTTTTAATGTGGATTTAAACAAAGATACTATGGAAAATAGAAAAAATGGCACGTAGGAAAGGGACAGTACACACCTTGCAGTATTGCAGACATTGAGAAATCAACATGTTTCTCAAGAGACAGTTGGCCAATCGTTGATTAACACCATGAAGCACTGTAAATACTACAAGAATTATAGTATCTATTTTACCCTTATAATGAGAAGGTAGGGGTGGCAAGAGACAGTAAAGCTGCCTGGTTCTGAAGCTCATGGAGAGCTTCAGAAGTGATGGCAAAGAGCAAGATTAGCACATAAAGATTAGGGAGCTGGAGAACCCTTCCAAGCCAGGGTGTTCTGTGGAGACTGGCTTTCTAGCCTTGCCTGATACTATTAGGCACTCACAAGAACAGATGCAGTGAGAAGATGCCTTTCTGAAGACTAAGTAGCAGAGTCTGGAGTTTCTGCAGCTTTTATGATTTTAACCCTCTCACCAAAAAGCACAAAGGTAGAAATGCCAGCTTTAGATAGTAGTTGAATGCGGAGAAGGTAAGGGACACAGAAGAGGGCCAGATTTGCATTAGATGCCAAGGTCACTGGTTCCTGTGCTCTGTTTGGAACACTACAGAATTCACCTGAGTCAAATGCACTGCTCAGTCCACTGTAATGCCACACTCAAGCCAGGATCTCTTTTATGTTGCACTTATTCTGGAGTATGAAGGATGCTCCCAACCAGCTGTTCAGTGATTATTTAGAATATCTGTTCTCGTGCTGACTGTTAAAAGAAGGGCCGCACACAGCTTTGCTGTGATAGTTCAGAGATGCTCAAATCCTAACTGGCTCCTCACGAGCTCCTCAGAGAAGGGGAAAAGATGAAACAAACCAGTAAAGCAGAATGTCAGAGAGAGAGAGAGAGAGAGAGAGAGAGAGAGAGAGAGAGAGATCATCCTGGGAGTCTGTTCCTCCCAGATTCCGATGCCGAAGTGCCAGGGAAGGTTGGCAGCTTCTGTTGGTCTCACCTCTGCCACCTGCACCGTCTCCATCCCCTGTAAGCAGAGTGTCTAAAATCAAAGACTTTCTTTTCACTCTGGTCGTTCTTTCACAAGCTGAAATGCGCTTAAGATAATTCTGCCAAGAGGTGATCAAACTTTATTTTATAGGAAAAACTTTGTCTAAATGCAATTTTACATACAAGCTGCCCCCACAAAACATGTAAGGAAGTAGTTTTTTTAAGATTGAGGGCAAGGCAGCAGGCCTTTCATTTCTCTTCTCTCTGCCATTGCCACTCTTGGCCACAAAGCACAGCTGCAGAGCCCTCGGGTCCCAGGGATCATGACTTACAAACCTGAGCTCTTCCTCTTCCTCCTCCTCCCCACTTCTTCACTTCATTTGAAAGGCCAGGGAGTGACACCCAGAGGGAAGGGGGTTGGCTTAAGAGGTAGTGCAGAAAAACAACAGGGCTAATGCTGGAGCCCAGAGCCTTAGCTGCATCCCTGTGTTCTTTCCTGTTTTGGCCCAGTCTGTTAAGACCTCAGCTTCAAGGGCCCTCAAGGTGATATTCTCCCCAGTGAGCATCACCTCCTCCTCACTGCTCGCTCCCTTTCTATAGAAATCAGCTAACTAACCACCCACACTTACTTCCAGCCCTGCTCTTTGGAAGCGGATGTATGAGTTATATCACACATTGCCCCCACAGGGACATTTGAATCCAGGTGGCAACAGAAGGCTGCCTGTGAACTTCTTGCCTAATTCAGCACATGCACATGCATACATACACACAGAAGTACATGCACTCGTGCGCAAACACACACACATACACATATGCCTAGCTTTTAGTGATATAGGCACTCAGACAGGCAGAACCAGCAATGGGTTAGGAGGTTTGAGTGTTGATCCTATGGTTTTCAGATGAGCTGATGTTCTTTGACATGGTTTTCTTTGCTTTTTGATGTCTCTCAACTGGTAAAGATCAAATGAACAAAGAGAGGCAGATTGGCTATAAAGTACCTCACATGGGTAAGGAGTGATTTTATTTGGTAAATGTTTCATCATTTCCCCACAGACAAGACATTTTCATTGATTAATGCTTAGCAAATATTTCCATTGATCCATTAATTTATTAATGGCTTTTGAAAAGAAACCTTAATCATTATTCAATCCCGCTGTCAAGTCAAATCAGTCATTTATAAATGTATTCATTCCACAAATACAGAGTATGGTCATATGTCAAACATTGGCTCAAATGGCTTCCCAATCTCATAGCCTCATGAGTGGCAAAGATACGATGACACTCATGAACAGGAGACAAAACTGAGGGAAGCAGAGGCTGGATGTGCATCACGACACATAGCACAGCACTGCAGTGGGAGGGGCACCAAAGTCTTCATGGATGACGGGACTTCTTAGTTAATATCCCTATGTGTAGATATGATTGGGAAAAAAGAAAAGAAAAACAGAAAAAAATAAATAATGATTCATCTAAATGGAGAGATGAGTAAGTGGGAAGAGGCTATAAAGTGGCTCTGTGTCTGTGGGGATGGAGCAATGGGGTGGTTTGAGCTGAAGCTGAGTCAAGATTAATCAAGTGGGTGGAAACATGAATGCTTCTGGAAGTGAAACTAGGAAGTCAAAACTATCTCAGCATCTTCAGTTAAAAAAAGAGAAACTGAGGATCACAAAAGTTCAATAGGAAGACAGTGAATGCTAGAAATCAACCTAGACTCTGTTCTCTGCTAAAACTCTACTTCTCCAGATACTTTAATGGCTTCCTAAATCCCATGCTTCATTAGTGAGTCCAAACAAGTTCTGCTTTCTCTGAGAAATGTGCTGCATGCATTTCTTAAAACATTAAGCCTTACCTACCATTCCACATCCATGAGTCTACCTCCTTTGCCCTCATGAGAGCTGCTATAAATTTGGCAGTCTACATTGTAACATAATCATCCCTGCTGATAAAAATATTAACCAGACACGATAATATTTGGTTGATTCATGCTGTACACATGAAAATTATTACAGCACTTGGCAAATGGACAACACTCAGTAATGGCTGAATACATACATGAGAAAATGAATCAATTCATCTAAAGCACTTGCTTTGATGATGCCACATTATCTACGTGATGGGTAACCCCTGGCCTCTGAGTTCCATTAGAAAGAGATCACCATGCTAAGGCTGAGCTTTAGGAAGTCTATACTTGTAGTGTGAGGTCTGAATCACAAAGAGATGTATCTTGAAGTCACAAAAACAGTGTCAAAGTAGCAGCCCTAATTTTGCCAGATGATGTTCTAGACCAGGCAGTGGTAAAATTGGTAATCAGAAAAGTACTCCAAAGGATATAGTGCCCCAGGAGACTATCAGTCCAAGAGCTGGTTTGACCACTGATAGAAAATATCATCTGTAGAAAGGCAGAACTTGTGTCATTTCTGAATATTATACACACAAATGTCTTGAATAATCTCTCTCATATTAAATTTTCTCTTAACAGCCTCTGGTAAAACTACATTCTCTTGATGTAAGAGGAGAAGCATCTTTGAAAAAAGATAATGAAGATTTTAGAATTATTTACTGCTAATGGGGTTGAATATATCTAAATAATATGAAAGCCAAGGTCAGGCTTAGCTAGATACTTAGATCCACATATTTCTCATAGGGGTTGAGCTTGGTACCAAAGGAGCAGGAGGTTGCTGCCTGCACACTGATTTCAGCCAGGTTCATTTGTGGCCAGAACACATAAGATAGAACTGAAGATGATGATATTCGTTGCTACAAAGCTGAGACAGAAACAAATTAAGAAGATGTAGAAAATACAAACTTAATTGCATTCATCCACTTACTCATTTATTTAGTTAATCAACCTACGAGAAAAGAATTGAACTGCTATTTCTGGGTATCTTCAAAGTACCAGACACAGCATTACTAACAAGGACAGAACAAAGAACAGGACAAATACAATCTAGGTGCACGTGGTGAGAATGGCCCAGCATTTCCCAACTATGTTCATTGCACAAGACCATCACAAAATGAGCCATCATTATGTTGTTAGAGAATTTTATATTTGCCAGACACAAGACATGTCTTGTGTCATTTAATCATCAACTCCATGTGGCTGTTGTCATTAGGCTCATCCATCAAATAAGGAAGCTGAAACTCAGCCAGGTTTAGGAATTTGTAGATCTATTGCTGCCTGGATTATGAAGCATGGGTTCAATGTGTGCTGGGAATTTTACCAAAACACCATTCTTCACCTTCTGAAGTCTCTTGTTCTTAGAGATGTCAGGGTCTGCGGTCAGGCCACTCTGCTGTGAACCTGGTATAATCCTATGCTGTTTGTCTTGATCCACTGTTACTATTTTCATTATTTTATTTGGGCACCTGGCTTAAAAACTGAGTCACACTGTTCTCCTCTGTGAAATGACAACACAAATATGTTACAGAATTTTTTAAGGAATTACAAAGATGGTGTCCAAATTGCTGCCTGGTACCTTGAACAGTCACTGGCATCAGAGTTGGATATCCAGAACAGTCTGGAGGGTGAGCCTGGCCCTGGTTTAGTTTTGTTTTTTTTCATCAGAAGGTCATGGCAATCTCCCAGGGCTCTTCTGCCATGGCTCGTTCTTCTACAGCAAGAAGAAGAGAGGGAAAGAATGGCCAAAGTGCTGGGTCAGCAGACCAGGAATAGCAATGCCCTAAGGATACCCTGTGGCAAACAGAACTTCAGGTTAGGGACCCTTCCCAGAAACCATGATTGCCTTCAAAGCTGTCTACTTTCTGCTGAAAGGCTCTTTGGGGTTAGAGAGGGAGCTGTCAGGGCAGAAGTCTAGCAAATCTAGTAGAGCTGGTCACAAAAAGAAAACAGATTACTTCTAATTATACTAGGCTCCTCTCCTCAATGTTCTCCATTCTTATTCTCATCATCTCTCTACAAGAGACAATGACTAGCTGTTCCATTTAAGAGCAAGGAAATGGAGACAAGAGAAAACTAATTACAGTCTGGGCTGTCTCTGTCCCTCTGGTTACGTAACTTCTGGATATCATTGTACTATCAAGTTTGGTGTCACCACAGTCATGAAAGAGGAGGCAAGGCATAATAGAATATGTAAGGTCTGAATACACCTAGCCCAGAATGAAGTTAAGATCAATTAAGTACAACTGGTCTGACTAGTACACCAACCTCCTGTCTCCTTACCTGTCCATCGGGAATTCTGCTTTGCCAGTGGAGAGTATACAGAGCCTTTCTGAGTCTAAGTATGTATGGCCAGATTACCCTAGCAGCCCAAATAAGTGAATCTCAATAGAAGAAGCACTAGCATTAAAACTTATTCGTCCCTGGATAACCTAACTGTTCTGCCTCTCTAAGTTTGGCAGAAGGCCTCAAACATTCTCATTTGTGAAAAGAGTAACACTAATAGTAACTTTAGAAGTATGGTCCAGGTGATACATGGGAGGATGCATTAAATCACATCATAAGTATTTAGTAAGCAGTAGCAACTGAGAAAGAGGGCAAGAATGATGAATGCGTCCATAGAATTTGATTTGACTAACATCTGGAGAATCCAGGCAAGAGGATGATCCATATTCCAGGAAGCCAGCTCAGGTACCTCAATTGGGGATCATAGTATCAACATAAACAATAGAACAAGGGCACTGTTGTTGCTGTCCCATTACCACAGGCTAACAAATAAAAAAATCAGTGCCAGGAATGAGTTATTTCTTTTGGAATTGTTGACCACTGAGGTCCCCATACTCTTTATTGCTCTCAAGATTTGACAGTGAGATTTATTGCTGAAGACACCGTATACTTGAGTCTTAGAGCATGGGGAAATCAAGTTGATATTGACCTGGAAGTTTTTCTTTAGTAGCTAGCTCTCATTGTGCTGGTAGGTGCTATGTATTCTACCAGAGTAGAAAATTTTTCATCAATATTACCCAGTTGTGAATTTGTAAACTGCAATAATGACTGTCCTGGCAGGATGTATACATACATTACAGAAGTAACCAACCACTTTCTGATTAGATTTTATTCCCACTCCTCAAGATGAAACCCATACCTGGCATCATAATGTGGCCAAGAATCTGAGGCTAGACAGATCGTAATTTCTAGGGGGAGAACTTACTACTATTATTATGCTAAATAGAGAAAGCATTAAGCCAACTGCTAATGACTTGTCTTTATACCCCTAGATTAATGGATCTATCCACCCTAGTCAGAGGACCTTCTATTTGCCGTAGATAGTAATAACACAGAGAACTAATACTGTCCAAAATGCAGAGAATATAAAAACTGAAGTATATTCAAACTTAAATGGAACACGTTCACACACACACACACACACACACACATATATATTTAAAATGTCACATCTCCTCAGCCCATGGTTCTGGGAGAACAGGTAGAACCAGTGTAAGAGCTAGAGGCAGTATATGGCTACAAAAAAAAAAAAAAAGAAGAAGAAAAAGAAGGAACCAAGGAAAACAACAACAAAAACAAACAAACAAACAACAATAACAGCAACAACAACAACCAAACAAACAACAATAAGAGCAACAGCAACAAAAACAACCAGCCAAATATCAATAACAACAACAAAAGAACCAAACCTCAGCCGGTTCTGGGCACAGTAGAGCAGTTGCACATATGAACTCACAGTGGTTGTGACAACATGGAGAAGCCCCAACAAGGTGAGGCTAGACGAAATGTCAGAATGCAGAGGGGAGTTGGGGCACAGAGTCTCACCACTGACTGAGGAATGAGTAGGAATTGTTAGCTGCTGGGAGAGGGATAGGAAGTTTCATTTCGGAGAGCTGCCCCTTGACACGTTGACAGTGCTCTCCTGGAAAGCCACACAACCAAGAAGATTTTGGCAACACAAATGTCTTGAAGAGTTAACAGGAAAAAGAACAGAAAGTTAGGTGGGTAGGGAAGGGAGACTTAGGAGAGGAGTGAATATGGTCAATACAAGTTGTACAAAATTTTCAAATAACTAATAATAATATAATAATAGTAATAGAAATAATGTTGAGCACTATTAATAACTGCATAGAGTCACACACACACACTTGCTACCTAAAGATTTTCCATAGACCCACAGAAATGATCTGTGAACAATTCAATGAATATTCGTTAGACTGTTCGGCTCCGGCCGATAGCATTCTCTTTGGATTTTACTGAGGTACAGACCCACCCTTTCTTACTCCACATTACTTTCTATTCTGCCACATTTCACTCTCC
Source organism: Ondatra zibethicus (assembly GCA_004026605.1). Taxonomy (NCBI): domain Eukaryota; kingdom Metazoa; phylum Chordata; class Mammalia; order Rodentia; family Cricetidae; genus Ondatra; species Ondatra zibethicus. The sequence goes on from PVIU01010155.1 coordinate 20,784, forward strand.
TCTGGTCTCCTCTGTCCTCTTCTCATCCTGTTTAGTTCATGCTCCATTACACATCAGTCTTTATGTACTTTTCTATTTCTCTTAAAATATTTGCTGTGAGCTACTACATATTTCATGGCCAATTAAACAGTTTGGATCCATCTCTCACAAACTCCTGATAAAAAGAAGCTTTTGTGTGTTATTTACAGCTCGAGACTTCTGGTGTCTTAAACACAAATAATAAAAGTTCCAGGCAAGTGAGATGGCTCAGTAAGGGTTCAATTCCTGGCACCTACAGTGTGGAAGCGAAGAACTGATTTCTGCAAACTTCCTCTTACCTTCACACAGAAGCCATGACACGTGCCTCCTCCCCAGTAAATACATAAATGTAACATGTAATAGAAGTTACTATGGCTGAGAGAACAGTCTGCATTATTCACCAATCTAGAAAATGTGAGGACACTTTGGGGCTGATATTAATTATAAAGCTAAATTTCAAGGGATAGCATGGTCCACAGAAAGGATGGACAGTTATTTAAATTTTTAGCATATTTAGTTTACTTATATATAAATCTCAGATACCAACCATGTGTCACACCAGGTATAAAGTTAGCATGGAGTAAGAAATAAAGAATCTTCCCCTCTCTGAGGTTGCACTGATCATCCACCATGTTCTAAAGTTGGTCTCTTCCTGACCCCTTGAGACACATGATCTATTTATTTCTCAGAAAAAGAGGCTCAGAAGTAGGCTAATGTCAAATGTTGATAAATGTTAGAGGTAGGATTAAACTAGAGTTGTGTAAGCCTTGCATGCTATGGATATATAATAGGTAGAATAATGTGATAAATGTACACAGAGGAAGTTTCTCCTGAAGAACCTAATGGTAGGGCTATTGCAAGGTCTTCCTCCTGCTAGATGAGGCCCAGTGGTGAAGAAAATTCAGAGGGAAGGCTGAGGCACAATGCATGTTGGAGGCACATGAGGAGCTGTGACTCTGATGAAATGGATTACAGGAGAGAAGGATTTGCTAGGGTCCTAGGAACAATGCAGTCCATAGAAAAGACTAGAGAAAGGTGACTCAGTTCTCCCTGGAGCAGCAGGGCACATTTTCCTCTGAAAGATTGTTCAGGCCTCAGGCAAAACTGAAGCTTTAGTGTCAGTTTGAAAAGGGCAAAAATCATTGCAAGAAAACATTGCTGTGCTTGGAAATACATCCCTCGATGTAGACGTCTATTCAAGGAAAAGCACGCTTTGCCTGAATGACAATCATTTCCTGGAAAATAAAACCAGTCCATTTGGATTGTTAATAAAATGCTACCTCATTTTCAATTTTATTCTATGCTCACACCAGGCCCCAGGGTTAGGCGTGGCAAATTTGAACACTGTCCCTGTTTCTAACGGGGCAGTGGGTCCAGGAAGTGTCAGGAAGTAACAGGACCAAGGCCTGATGTATGACTGTCAGCTCTCATGTTGCAGCCTTGACTTCCACCTCTCCATGCCTATAAGGTAACCTGCTCTAATGCACTGGTGCAGAGTGTAGTAAAGCTGAAGCAGAACTGCACAGTGCGTCCAGGAATCGTGGGACATCTCCAGCAGGAACAATGCTTCAGAAATATGATAGCAAGTGTGCAGGAGATAAAGGGGCCTGGTACCCATGAGCTGCACGTGTTGAGTAACACAAATACAAAAATCATTGTTGGTTGAATAAGATTCCTTAAAGACAACACAACTGAGACTTAATAGGGTTAAAACATTCATCATTATTAATTAGTAAAGACGGTTGTGATGACACACACTGGTAAGATCAATATATAAGTCACAGACAAGAAGGGTTTTGAGTTCTAGAGTAAGCTACCAGAATCCATATCTCAGGGAAAAAATGAAAAGAAAAAGATAGAAGAAAACCGATGAGTAAAAGACATTAGGCATGAGCTTAGTTTCCCATTCAGCAGCAGGTTTGAGCCTCATAGGAAGGCTGTGAAGGACAGAAGACAAATGACTTTCTATACCTTTACAAGATAGGAAACAGATATTCAGAGAAGGGAAGTTACTGTTGAACACACATGTGTATCTCCAAACTGAAATGGAACAATCTGTGAAGACGCTTAGGTGAAACACAGAAGACCTTCCCCAGTCTTCGCTGGGATGCTTACATCGTGCCCCTTCCATCAACAGACCCAGAACTGCTTTGTTATTCTTCTCTATAACCTCCTCCAATATTCTGTCTTACTCCATTCCATTTCATTACAGAAATGCTTCTGCTGATTTACGAAATGGATTTAATAGCTTGCTAATGGGCCAAAGACAGGACTGTTTAGGGAGAGTATTACTGTCTTCAGAGCGGCATGAAAGTTAGTCTAAAGGCTCCAAAGGACTCAGCGTGTGGAGACGGCAGAACTGCAGCCAAACAATGGAAACAGTGAACACCAATTTCAGGTCAATGTGAAGAGGTTTTTCTCAGTATGCAAAAGTGGTCCCGGAATAGGAAGAGTGCCTAAGGAAGGAGCGAGGCCACTAGCGCTGGAGCCATGTAAAGATAAGCCCGAGAATCTCCTGCCAGGGACGCAGCAGACAGAATTGAAGGTGACCTTGAAGTTCCATGTGGGCCAGAAATACGATTTATTGGGTTTTTTTTTTCTTATTTTTTCTATGACAGCAGCCACCACATAAAATTCTGGTTTTGGTGTTAGAATCAGAAGACAGCTGGTACAGGAGAAAAACAGACATGTTGCATCCTGGTTACATGATAAACCGGGGAAATACTTGCATCTGTCCAATCCCAGAATGCAAGAGAGGGAAGAAAAACAGTAGGAGAACCAGGGTCTGGAAAATGGCTACGTTAGAAAAATGCTTGCTGAGTAAGAATGAAGACCCAAGTCCTAATCCTCAGCAACATACACAAAAAACAAAGTGGACAGTAATGGGGAAGGCTACCTAATGTTGACATCTCATCTTAAAACTCCAGCATACATATGTGCATTATTCTTCATTGATACACACATGGACACACACACACACGTATGCGCACACATGCACACACACAGAGCAGCAGCAGCATCAAGGCATTAATGATACATCATAGCAGGAGAGATTTGCTTTATCTCCCACACAGCTGATGCATTGTGGGACATCCATTGAGCCAGCCAATTTTTCCCCAGCCACAGAAGAATTCAGGTGACAGTGTCTCTAAGAACTATGTCAGTTCTCAAGCCCTAGATGTAACTTGTTGCTTTACTCCTGAGTCTTCTTGTCAGAAGCCAAGAAGCTGGAGCAGGTAAAAGGAAGAATGAGGAATTGCTTACTCTCTTCCACAGAGAAGGAAGGAGCAGAACGAGGCTGGCCCATCCCCATGGTCATGCGCTGACTTAGAGAGCCTTATCCCATCAAACACATGGGTCAGGAAGTTCAATTCATTAATTTCGGTGGAGGAGGGAGGCTGGCAGGCCTGATGCTGACATGAATAATGATGGATCACCAGGAGAGGGCCTGGCAAAATCTGCAGCTTAATCAGACCCAGAGTGTCTCTGCAGGCATTAATGTAGGCCAAGTGCTTTGCAGCCAATCAGAGCCCATTTCAATTTAATGTTGCAAATTGCCTTCACGCTGCTCAGCCTCTCCACGCACAACTCAACTTCTGGTCCCTTTTCCTGCTCATTTGGAAGCACCTGCTTGGTCATTGTCAGTGTTAACAGTCTCAGACAAGAAAAGAGGACAGAACAGTGGTAAGGAAGTAGGTCCCCCACCTTCTGTTTAATGCCACATTCATCCATTATTTCATTCATTTGTATGTTGAGGTGTGTGGGGGCAAGGAATGATGGGGGTTTGGTGCGAGCATGCACCTGTATGCCATAGCATGCCAGCTAGGTGAGAGGACAACTTGTAATGATCCACTCTCTTCTCCTCCACACCAGTCTCAGGGATTGAACTCAGGGATTGACAGTCAAGTTTGTCAAATTGCACCTGTGCCCACTGAGCCTTCTCAGCAAACCATGTTCTACCACTCTCTGTTCAGGTTGCTGAAGTGCAAGTGTCATTTGCACATCAAGGCAGGCTGCACTCTACATAGCCTGCAAACTACAATTTCAGCCATTAGTACCAAGCGTCTATCATCCATTGCCACTATGCCTTGCCAATGAATCCCGGCCCCATCCTCAACAAATCCCTTCCACTCTCACAGACATGCTGTCCCTTGCATCTTGACGTTTCTCTGTGTGCACGTGTTGTATCCCTGCTGCGAACACTGGCCCATCTATCCATTTCACATATATCTATCATCCCTTGAGGCAGAGGCCAATGCCATTCCAGAAGAAAACACACACAGCAAACTGTGCAACAAAGAGGCACTGGGGCTGCCTGTTTCAATCCTTGCCCAGAGTGAATATAAAAGTAAGACAAATGGATAAGACATTTCAAGTTTCTAACCCTCTGTCTTCTCCAGCATAAAATGGGAAAAGTGAGCACGGCTAAAAAGACTAGCTCTTTCACAGATCCCATTGTCGCTACTCATGGAGGATGATCCCCTTGTCGCTACTCAGGAAGGATGATTTTCTCTATTTTTAAATGTCCCTTGCCAGTCATAACCTTCTTTGGTAAAGTAATCAGTTTATGACCATGCCCTTTCAAGCCCTACCTGGCCTTTCCTTCCTGAAGGTCAGTTTCTCATGTAAACAGGATGATGTATTTTGAATCACAGAGGGCTGTGAAGATTAAAGGATGTGCTTGCTCATGCCTGCTTTCAGTGTGTGTGTTCGAGCCAAATTATCAAAATGACAAATTCAAAGATGGCTTTCCTGGAATTAGGGAGAGTACCTACTCATCAGGAGCTTTCCTTGTTATCTCATACACCATTCTACAATTTGTTCTTTCCTTCCTCCTCCCTCCTCTTTGTTCTTCCTTTCCTGGCCCTCTTCTTATCACTCCTTTCCTCCCTCCCTTACTTCTCTGCCCATCTTCCTTTTCCCAAACAGTTCAGTTCTGGATTGCCCATGGGTTCTTGTTCCAGCCATGACCTTGAGGACTCCACTTCAGCCTTAAAACCCACCATTAGAACTGAGAGCTGATGATATCTAACACTCACCAACTGCTGTACGCCCTGAGCATTGAGTTTCTTTGAGCAGTCTACATGTGAGAAGAAGGTGAGGGGTCACCATTAATTAATGCAGTGGGGAATCCTACTTACTCTCCTGAATAACCATCATTTGTCTCTATGTCTCAGTAAACAATGCTAAGACTGCGGGGAAGTCAGCAATGTGGTTTCCGTTCCACCACTACATCCTGGAAATGTAACCTTTAGCACCAGTATAAGTATCTCATTCCAAACATGTCATAAACCATATATAACAAGAATCCACAACCTACCACGTACCAGGGAAAGAGTGACGTCATCAAGAAGGGTTAGCAATGGTGATTTCTTCAGGGGTCTTGGAATTGAGTCAGCAAGAAAGAGAATTTGAAAGGTCCAAATATGATCATTAGCTGACAATTCTGACTATACATTGTTTAGGTTGAGTCACTGAATTCTCTGGAATATGTACTGTTTCTTATGAGAAGTTATCTGAGTTTAGTTCAAACAAACTAGCAAAACAAATCAAAAAACAGACCAACAACTGGGAACCTGACATATCCTTTGCAGGGCTGGAAATAAGTACAGATAAAGAGACAAAGAACATATAGTTTGAATTAACAGGAAATTCTGAATTTGACAGCAGGAACTTTATTGGCACTCACATACTGCAGAAGTTGCTATAGCAATTTTCTGTAGATCTCTTTGCATGTGCATGTGTACACATAATACCTTTAAGTATTATTCCAGTAAGTGAGAAAATGAATACAATGTAATTAATAAATGCATATGACACAAATATATTAAAAGTCTAATACATAAAGAATGTTATTCTTGATACTACAGATAAAGGAATGAATATAACCACACCCTGCTGTCATTAAACTTGTGTTACACTGTTAATAAAGTCAGTAGGGAGACAAAAAGGAATCCACAGTTCCCCTAGTTTGGGAGCATAAACAGATGTATGCTTTTGCTCACAGAGACCAAAGCAAGCTGAGACTGTTCTTTGAGGTCAAGCAATGGTGTGGCCTTATACCCATTCAGACCACATGCTGCCCCTCCTGCGGGTATTGCTTAGGCAGCTCTTTTGAACTTGGCCTAACCTTAAGCAGAATCATATACCCATAGTGTTCTCAATGCTGGTGTGTAGAGTCTGATTCTGCTGTCACGCCTATGCCTGTGTCATTCTAGAGTTGCATTTTGTCACCCAAAAGTCTCTCCCAACTTCCTAGCTAAGCTTCCTGCTTGAATCCTTGGGAATCCAAGTCAGAAAGATTAACCGCATGTCCCCTTTTAGAAAGAGTTTACAACACCTCCTCCTTGCTACCTCTGCTTTCCATCTCTTCTACCATCTGTAGCCCTAAACTGTGCATTTGACTGGAAATGTATCAGTCAAGGCACCTGTGGCGGGATGAATTTGCTTAGGATTTCATGGTCCCATTCAATTTCAGCAAGCAGCAGGCAGGAAGGGCAAAGTGCTCTGTTATGGAAAACCCTATGTTTTTTGTTGTCCCATAATAAACAATTTTTGGTAAAGAAAATATTCATTGATTTCATTCCCCTATGTAACTTTGTCTTTATGTTTATTTTACCAGGATTGTCCTTAAATGTATTTTTCTCAGGTAAAAAAAAAGTAGCCTTTATTTTATTGTAACCTTTATTTACTTTCCTTTTAGAGGGGAAGAACACTATTCAAGCTGACTCTGGCATTTAGGAATGAAGAAGCCACATAAATAAGAGAGTAAATTTGAACACAGGAATTCTCAAGGACTCACCCAGGAAGAGAAGAGAAGTCATACCATGAATTCATATCAGCAATTTGTTTTCCCTGTGGATAGGCAAAACTACAGAATATGGTATTCAAATATGAGACACTGAGAAAACCTGCAGTTGCTAATTTTATTTCTTACCTAATAATGAACATCCCTACCATATACCAACTGTTGTTCCCCTGTTTAAGGATCTTTCTTCTCTTCTCCTACAATAAGGACGTAGTTGCATTTGATAAGAAGGTAGAATCTCCTCCAGCATTCTTATTTTATCTAGTTTAGATCTGACCAGCCAGAGGCTAAGTCCAAAAGCAGTCACTAGATCCTGGTTTTACCTGTGAAAATACTGCAACAATGTGTGTTAGCTTTGGGGCAGACTGAATAAGCACTCCCAAAAAAGTCTATTACTGTATTACAAGAACATATAAATATGTTAAGTTATTTGACAAAGAACACCCAAGGTTGTAGATAAATTTAAAGTCACTAACCGTCTGACATCATCGTAAGGAATTGCCCTGCACTATCTAGTTGGTTCCCTTAGAAATCCTAGGGTCTCCATTAAGAAATGGAAGGCAGGGAAGGAAGTGGGAGGAGAGGAAGGACAGAAAACTATTGTCAGCATGTAAAATAAAAGAAAAAACATTATTAAAAATCACAAGGTCCTTAAAAATGGAAGAGATTGGCAAAAATGAAAGACAGTAATGCACGGGGAGTTTTCAGCTTACTCCTGTTAGCTTTGTGGGTAGAGGAAAAGCCACAACAGAGGAATGTCAGTGGCCTGGAGGTTACAAAGGAAAAGGCAATGAATTATCTCTTAAAGCCCCAGAAAGAACAATCTTGCCCACATATTCATTCAACACAATGGGACACATTTTCTTTTAATTTTTCAGTTAGAAATGTTAGGTAATAAATGTGTATTGTTTCAAGCTACTGAGTTGGTAGCAATTTATTAAAGCAACAAAAATAAAGTAACATAAAATAAATAATGGACAAATGAACAAATGACAGTCTACCAAATTGCTTTATATAAAAACCAGGAATGTTTTCCACCCCATTCCACAGATGCTAAAACAAGAAGTAAAATTATCACCAGGCAAGTGTGTGCCCAAGAAGGAAATCCACACAGAATAAAGCAGGAAAGAAGAAATTCAGAAATTTTTTATCTCTCCATTCCTAAGGATGGTCCCCTTAGTTCTTTGAAGGATTTAATTCATTGTTTGTCCTTTGGTTTGTTAGATTTATATAGCTTACAAAAAACTCCTGACAAATAAAGGCATGCTGGAGTAAGCAATATCCTTGAAACATGCTATTGAAATTCTGGTTACTTACTATTGTTCCTTAGGAAAATAGAGCTTGGCCCAGCTGCCATGTGGCTTCTCCCATTTATCCCTGTGTCCCACGGCCATTCCAGCCAGGGGTGACTCCTGCTTCTTTCCAGAGAGTTTCTGGTTCTGAAGTAGTAATCCTCTACACAGCATCTCCAAGTTTTCTCTGCTCCAGGCTGAGTCCTCCAGGTTATTGTCTGAATCCTGGTAATGAGCTGTTGGACCTTTGCACTACTCCGTGGCTGATCTCTGGACGTGGTTGATTCTCATAATGTTTCCATAAAGATAATGCCACAACTGAGCCCAGTATTCCAAGAAATGACTAACCAGATCAGAATACCCCTGTCTCAATGGGGGATGTATTGATGAAATCGAAATTGAAAAGAAAAAGGCTTAGTGTTTCAAGATAAACTGTTCCTCCTCTCAGCTTGCTTACTGTCCTGTGATCCTGGATTTGCTGCTGTGTACACGGTGTTGTTTCTCAGGCCTTGTCTCTATCTTTACTCAGAGCTTAGCAATTACATTTTGAAATGCATTCACATCTCTGGCCCTCTACTTGCTCCATATGACTATGCACAAAAGCATTCAGATTGTAAAGCTAACAAGTCTGTATTCAAATCCTGGCTTAGTCCTTCATGGTTGTGTGGTTTTAGGCAACAACATTATTTCCCCAAATCTCAGTTTCCTTGTGATCACATAATAATGAAAACATTTTTGTTCTACTGTTATATATATATATAGAGTTATGTATAGAAAATGCTTGGCATAGATCTTGGCATATAGCAAGCTCTGAAAATATTGTTCCTAGTATTCTATTCAGTAATGTTTAAAGGGGGCAGGAGGCTCGGAGCTTTCTATGTCAAGGTCATGCAGCCCACTTCTACCTGTACAAGAAGAGAAGTCAGTGCATAGAGATAGATAACAAATAAAAGAGGAAAAAGACTAAAACATGACCAGCCTTCTTTATAGTCTACATTCATATCCTCTTAGAAAACAGAACACACAGACTTTCTTAATCCTAGGGATGTATGGGGCTTAATAAACAGGGAAAGTAGGTAGGAAGCACTCAAAGAAAACTGCCATAAGACCAAGTCTGGGCATGACGGTCAATGCCTGCAATCCAGCACTTGGGAGCCTGAGACCGGAAGGCTGCGTCTGGTTAGAAACTATCCAGGTCTAAATTAAGACATAAGACCCTGTTTCAAATGGGGAGGAAAGAAACTTAAGACAAGTTAGATAAGTTTCTGAATATCATAAACATAAATGAGCAGGTGCTTACACATTGGTACCTCAGAAACACACTTTCAATAAGGGATTTAGCAGCATCTCACTTTATAAATAAGCATAGGCCCACAGAGTCAAAGGCGACTCTTAGTATGCCTATTGAACCACCAAGTCTGTTTAGAGGCACCCTGAGAACCTTTAGTCTGGTTTACCATTTTCTAAGACAATATGTCTGATAGAAACCATCTGTGGACCCAGATATTGCATGCCAGCTACCTAGAGAGCTTTCAGTCAAACTCAGCTTTCAAAGACTGTCGCAAAGGCTACCTCTGACATGTGATCTGCTTCAATGACTGAGTGAACTGATATGATCTGCTTACCTCCCAGTAACCCCCGGCCCCCAGGTATTCCCAGGTTGCACAACAGTTGGTGATAGCTGATACACATGGAAATTCACTGGAAATTCATGGATGAAAACTATTCTAAATGACTACTCAAAGATAAGGTCATATCCAAAAGAAAGACATATGATCCATTTCTTTCCCAAAAGCTACGAGGCCAACTATGAATATTCCATCAAGGTAAAAGGAACATGTCACACAAACACAAGCCTACATATTGTCATAGAAAGATACATGCACATCATATATGTATATAATATTATATATAATATTTGAGTATATATTACATATTACATGCAATGTATTATACACATAAACACACACATATATGGTTACACTTAGTTTGTGATGAAAACTGGAACAAACGGGCAAGTGAATTATTACTATATTGTTTTACACTGACTTTATCTTATAGGAGATATGTGTTGAAGATTGATGTCTTCAGTCTGCATGGTATAACTGAGTGGTCAATATCATATGGAGATTAGGACATGGCTCAGTCTGCAAGCTACTAGCTACTTCAGCAGCAGGGCTGGAATTGAGTTGAGAAAGGTTATGTGCATTGGTATATACCTTTTACCAAGCACTGGGGATGCAGAAAATAGAGAGATCCCCTGGGTTTGCTGACAAGCCAGTATAGATGAATCATTCACTAAGAGATCCTGCCTCAAAAGTAAGGTGAAAAATGAGTGAAGAAGACAATCATTGGCCACTGGTATCCATAGACGTGTAAACAAATGTGCACATGCACACAAACTCACATAAACATTAACTAATCATGTAAATCAGTGTTGTGTAGGATGTTGGGAGCTGGTGGGAGATAAGTCTCTGACCACAGGATCTTGTCAATGTTATTTGTTATAAAAATCATCATGACTGAGAAGCAGAAGTTGCAAATGATTCAATGATGCTCCAAACCCAATGCTATACTGAAACCAATACTCCCCTCCTCTAGGGAGCTTTCTTTGATCTCAGAAACAAGAAAATATGTTTTTGCTGTGATCTCACTGGCCAGTACCTCTGGCAGTACACCCATGTCTTTTCTGAATTCATATGTCAGTGCCCTAGATAATGACATGAAAACCTCTATAGTGCATGAAGATTAGGTATTTAACAGAATCTTTTGTACAAATGAGATGGCCTATGAAAGCTAAGGAAGAGAAAGAGCAAGCTCCTGGTATTCTTGTTTCAAGAGTCTAACCAACAGGAGATCATATAAACACCCAGAATCTTGCTATGCCACTGCCTATAGTATAGTCTTAAAGGAGATAATGCCTCTAGGGTCTCAATCTCAAGTTGGCCACTATAGTTAATACTACTATTAAGCCTTCAAGGTCAGATAATAAATATAGATTGCTAGCATTGTACTTGACATACGGAGCAGGAGGTGGGGATTGTATAAGAAATGCTAGCTGAAAAATTTAGTAAATGGCATCCTCCCTGAATTTTGGGTTTATCTGGTTAATAAAAATACCAATATCTAGTTTGCATGATGGCTGTGAATTTGATAGTAGAACACAGACAAGCATTCAGTAGCATGCCTGTTGCTTGGCAGTGGCTCAATAAATGTTTGTTTCTCTTCTAATCTTTTCCCATTAGATATTCTCTCCAGTGAGGGCTCCAACTTAAGCGCTTCTCCCAACCATGCGCTTCATTAAGGAGGCCAAATTAAGAATCCAAGGTGCTTACATTTGAGAAAAAGCAAAAAGATGCTAGACTAGAAAGTACAGCATGGGGTTTAATGTATTCACAGTGGCTGTGCTAAGAAAACATCCAGGCCCCCAGTGGAGACACTGAAGCAGCACCATTAGCATAACAGGTGTCTTTGCTACAAGAAGGACAAATTTAAAGGCAAATTCTCCCCCCACCCCATGCATTCTCCTACTTCAGGAGTATGTATTTAACTATACTTCCTGCTGGAATTGCCTCTAGTTCTGTGTTTGGGGGTGGGGGCATCTCACCAAACAATTTCAGGAAGGCTGTAATAGAAGTAGCTGAAATCCACAACCACTTTTCAGCTCTAAGGTCCAGGAATAAAACATCAATAATGTTGCCTTAGGAAAAGAACTATGGGCTTTATTAATTTGCTTAAATAGAATCCATCTTAGAAAGAAAACGAAGAAATAGGAAGCATAGAACAAAATATACCCCACTAGAGGTGAAATTAGCTGTACTATACTCATCTTGTCGTAGACTATTTTTTAAAGGCAAACAGGAACAGCATGGACTAAATAAAAACCATGAACAGCATGGCTCTAAATTGTAGAGGTGGAAATTAGGTATGAGTCACTTTCCCATGGCTAAGTGTTTAAAATGCAGGCACTTCGAGCTGAACTCAAGACTATCTGCCACCCTCAAGGTCTCAAGACCTCAAGGTCTTGGCTTTTCAGCTCACTTTCTAGACATATGTCCTACACCATATCCTTGGACTCTTGACTTCCTGTCTACTGAACTCTGAAGTCTCATGCCCATTTCATAGTGTTGTTTTTCTTCCTAATGTACAGAGAAGGAAGCCAAATTCAAGAGAATTAACTAGTTAAAGCCAGAAATAGAAGTAAAATATTTAAATCTAAATAATTCACCCATTATTTATTCTTAATGTTACATTATTGTGTGTGTTTGCATGAGTGTGTGTGCATGTGTATGTGATTTTTAAAGATGTAAATTTCCAACTCTCAGGTTATTGGCTTTTCTCATTAAAAAAACAGACATCATTTTATAGTAAAAACACAAATATAGGTTCTTAAAACCTACTCTGTTAAGTTTTCAGGTGTATAATCCAAGACTGAAAGCAGTAAACATGAGTTCTAATGAGGCTCAGAAGTTACTCCTCTTGCTCAACTAAAACTTTACGTCTTTCATCTGTTAGCTTCCCACGACCTTCTATCCTAGTCCAGCAAACTCCATGGCCAGCTCCTTGATTATATAAATCTGACTATTTTAAAGTTCTCAAATTGGTATAATTCAGAAGTGTTTGTGTTTCTATAATAGAATCATAGAAACTCTCAAGTGGAAACACTGAAACTTTTCCCTGCATCTCACATACCATGAGATTACAACATTCCTGTCACTAGCTACCCCACACTCTCCCTAGACTACCCATTCTCACTGTGATATCCAGGTACAGATTTGACTTTCCTATTGAGTGCTTTTGTGATCCTGGCCATATTGGCTGTCTCTCAACTTCCTATTGTCTTCTATAAAACAATACCAATACTAACAGTAAAAAGGAACATGTCTTGGCCTAAATAGGCAAGAATTGTTATTAGCTACTTTTTTGATGCTTTGATCAAATATCTGAGAGAAACAATTTAAGAGATGAAAGATTTATTTGAGCTCATAGTTTCAAAGGGTTCAATCCATCATGACAGGGACAAACATACAGAACTTAAGAGTTTGTATTTTGATGGGCCAAGAAGTGAAGAGTAGAGTTGGTTTTCTATTCTTTGCTTTTTTGTGTCATCTGTGTACCAAGCCCATGGGATGATACTGCTCCCATTCAGAATGGATCTTCTACACTTAATTAATTCTTTTTGGACATACCCTCATGTCACATCCACAGGCACGCCTCACCAATCTTCTAAGAGGTTCTAAATCCCATGAAGAGGACAAAGGAAAATAACCACCACAAACCATCCCTTATCATTGGACATCAAAATAATATCATTTTGAAATAATAACATTGTACCTATAATCCCCAAATGCTTGTGTCTATCATATCATATAAAACATTATATACAACTTCAAGAATCCTGAGTATTTATAGACTCAATGCTACTTAAAACTGTAAGTTTAAAATCTCCTTAGAGACTTAGGGGAAACATATGTGAACCCTTTTAAGAATAAAACAAACAACTGTTTATACACTTCAATGCCAAATGACATGGAATAAATATTCCTATTTTACAAAGGAGGAACAAGGACAGAGACAGAGCTGGGATCAAAGCAAGACTAAAATCTACCAGGGCAGACAGTGAATCCTCTCAGTCATGTCTAGTATCTAGAACACACAGTGTCCTGATGTGAGCTGCATCAGGCTGGCCGCTCCACTCCTCTGTCCTTGACATTTGTAGCCTACACAGCCTCTCTCGTGTGCTGGCTCAGCTTGTCTGCTGGGAACCCCACAGTTATTCCGCATGGATGCACAATCAACATCCTGCTTGTTCTGCATTGTAGGTTTTAGCGTTCCCAAGTTCTTTTCAAGCCTCAACTTTGCAGTAGCTCTTTGAAGGAAATTTTTTTCCTGCTACATGCCACCTATCCTCCCAACCCCTTATTCAAAGTCTGGACAGAATCCCCATCACCACAAAACTCTTGCATTCTTGTCAAGCCAGCAACACATGGATAATTCCAAGGTCTGCCACCAGCACAAGCAGTATCTGAGCTCCTTTGAACCATTGTTTAGCAACTTTTCTTTGGATTCTACCAAAGAAAGCCTAGTCTGTTGGGTGCATTGTGTCAAAGCACCCCTCACTATTAAGGAAAAAGTCTATCAAATGAATTTAGAATTTTATACCATGGAGCCTATGATGAATAGAGTCTGTCTGATTTCTCATTGCACAATACTTTACTTAAAGTAACTAATCCCTTTTAACACCATACCTTCCTTCCTCACAACTTCAACTGTATCCTTTTCTGGTCATACTGCATGTTTTTCAAATCATTCTGTTCTCATTTTCCCTTCTGATTCTCAATAACTACTTGCTAAAAACAACTAGCAATAACCATTCTACTATCTGAATATTATATTGTTTTAAAATTTCCTTGACTGAATTCATTAACTTATCTACCCTTAAACATCCTTTCACAAAGTTTCTGCATACAGATTTTAAAAAGTGGAAAAAATATTTGTCAGAATATTCTAATTTCAAGTAAAATGCTCACTCCCACCTGAAATCCTATGTGCACAATATTTATACTCTGTATTTCTGTCAGCACTATGATCTTATGCACTCCTACCAGAACTGCTTGTTAATCTGTGCTCACAGTATTCTAAGGCCTCAACATCTTACATTTAAAAAATGTTTCCACTTTCCTCCAGCAAACAGTTTTTTACGTATAAAGAGGACTGATTTGATTGGGTTTCTCAATACTTATAGCGGCTAGGTAATCTGGCAAGAGCCATTTGTATGTGGGAGAGGCAGAGAACCTAGTGGCTGCCTAATCCAGGACACTCAGAATTACAGGATGAATGTCTAGAAACTCCTAGAGCGTCACAGATATTAAGTTCACACTGAAAGACCAAAGAAGCAAAGTGTGATGTTAATAGGAGATCATTAACGCAGTGCGATGCACACTCGCTCAGCAAGTGCAGGCTCACTGCATTATCTTAGGATTTTTGCTGATGTGGAGCACCCACCAGAAGGTAAGTGACATTCATGTTGAGAGCAGGCCTTTTCTCCCAGCCACTGTCTTATAAATATCAGTTCTATCTGGATATGCACCCCCATACACAGACATGTTTTAACAGTGGTAGGTATTTCTTAACCCAGTAAATCTGACATCCAAATCCAGCTATCACAGATGTGTGAGGATTGTACTGAAACCACAAAAACACACTGCAAATATTTTACTTTTATTATTACAGTATCATTGTTAACAACAAACAAATTAAGTATTTGAGGGTGATTAAGTTCTGCCTACATAGGGTATATTCATTACTGTTCATATTCTTCATTGGCCTATGCATGAAAAACCCTGTTGTACAAGGATCTATGTCCGTGTTATTCCCTCAGTTTTCTGGAGATATTTTCCACTGGACCAGCAAAGACATTTTGCAATTAACGTGCAGAATGGTACCTCAGCTAAAGGCATGGACCTAAGGATCCTGCACCCCGGGTTCAAATCTGAGATGTATTACTTCTGGCAGAATAATTTTCCCCTCTCACATACAATAGGCAGTTGGAAATATCCTCCTCCCTAGGCTGTTGCAGCAATTAGATAAGGTAAATGTGCACCACGCAGAAAAGCCTTCACACTATGCTATTAATGCCAGTATTCTATTGGGGCACAAATAGCAGTAACCAAAAGATGGAGCCACACATGTGAGCACAAAGAAGTGAAACAAGGAGAGGGCTCAGGTGTCCCTTTCCAGTGCTTTTCCCACCTATGCTTGCTGCTCTAATGTGTCCTTTTCATAGAGTGTTAAAGGGGGAAAATGCATTTGCGTAAAATCCATCTGCTTTTTATAACTTCCAGAGACCCAAATATGCTCAGGCAGCAGTTCTGTACCACTCCTAATTAATTCCTAAACAAAGACTGCTCTGGCAGAAGCACGGTTTACGAAGCCAGTTGACCTCCTAGTGCAGAAACGATGACACAGATGCTGCTGTTGCTTCACAGTCTCATTTTTCACTTTGCATCACTTGGTAAGGCCCAACATATTTCCACCTTCCCCAGAGCAGATGGTCCCTGGGGTGCTTCTGAGACCCCCAACTGCCACTGCCCATGGCTGCTGACCTCCTTGAAATCAGGAGACTAATGACAGCAGCTGAGGTGGAGCTGGCAGGAAGATACAGGCTCCATCTTTCATTGATATGAGAGAGAGTCCCTGACTTCATCATCTCTGAGTGCTTGTGTGGCTGTGAGTATTAATAATCACAACTACAGTGAACCAAGTGCCTCCCAAGAGCCAGGAAGCATGATGGACAGTACACATGGGTGAGTTCCTTTTATCCCAAGTCATCTTTTAGGAGCTGAGGTCGCATCCTAATGTAAATTCTAATAAGCAGAGTATTATGAACTCATGTCAGCTCTGGCTACCTGTGTAAGATAGAATCAAGCCAGTGAAGAATCTATCATCAGGCTCCATCCCTAGCTGAGGAACTGCAGGCAGCAGCAGGGAGGAAGTTTCACTTGATGGGGTGTGGCTACAATTAGGTTGCCTATGTTCTGGAGGATGGCTGACACCCATGCATATGCAGCTTTACAAACGGGACTCAGTATGTCATTTTTAAAAAGGCATAAAGGTGGGAAGAAGACAAAGTTTGGGGAGGCATCAGAGGCAGGAAGGGGGAGCTAGAAATAGATATCTTCAAGTTACATTGATTGCATACATTAAAGTTTATAGTAAAATATTATTTAAAAGAAATATAAACAGGGATTTAAAACTTAGAAGAGATTCACAACATTCCAGCTTCCATTTGCGCAACACTTCCTTGAGCAAGTTGAGGTACCAATCACTTCACTCAAGTGGCCTCTTAGAGGTTAGGAACTATCATAAGGCTCTAGCAGGTTAGATGTCTCCTGCCATGCTTGGGCTGTATCATTTTATTCAACATCATCTTTTAGTAGATAACAAAAACAGTAGGCAAAGAACCAGATTGAAGAACATCTGGCCCTTTCACTGCGTTAGCATACTAGCATTCTCACTGATATCAGTCAATATACTACTGGAAAAACATAGACTCAAGATATAGAAACCAGCTAGGAGTGGAGCAGACCGGCCCTTATTCCCAGTGCTCAGGATTGTGGGTGAGGTGGGGCAAAGCAGAAAGATCTCTGTGGTTCAAGGCCAATCTGGTCTACAGAGGGAGTTTCAGGTCAGCTTCACAGTAAAACCTTGTCTTAAGGGGGGAAGGAGAAAGGAGAGAGAGAGAGAGAGAGAGAGAGAGAGAGAGAGAGAGAGAGAGAGAGAGAAGAAGGAGGAGGAGGAGAAGAAGAAAAAGAAGAGGAGGAGGAGGTGGAGGGAGGAAGGAGGGGAGGAAGGTCAACACTGGATGTCAATCTCAGGGAGGGGGCTATAAGTGCCTGGGAATTCCTCACTTTGTTCATTCATAAAACGGCCATACTCTTTCATATCACCTCTCTTAATCATCACTAATGGGAAGTTTATAAAACTTAAGGAAGTAGCTATGATGTAACAAAGAATGAGCTGTCATATACTAAATGCTCTAAAAACTGCTACAGTGACTAATGGAGAGGCATCATCTGCTCTGTACTTGCATCCTCTGAATTCAGTACTATAAACAAAGAAAAGGTCACAATGCGATGTATGACAGGACCAATCAGCCATCTACTTTCCAATCTATTCACTTCAGTTATATACCAGGTGCCAACCTATTCAGCCTGAGTCCAATAAACTTTTTTCCTTCTCTTTTTTCTTTCTTCCAACTCTAAAGGTCACTGATGTAGATGGAGGAACATGACCCTCAGTTCCGTGCTATGTTAGCCAGATATTTCCACAAAATAACAGTGAAGACGATGGGTTAGGCAATATGAACTTGTTTCTTTATGACCCTTTGGGTTTCTAGGGTCCTGGATTTCTACTTCTTGTGTATTCAGATAACTTCTTCTCTGTATGCACCGTAAGACCCTGTGGTGGTTTGAAAGAAAATGTCCCCCAAAGGGAGTGGTACTATTAGGAGGTGTGACCTTATTGGAGTCGGCATGGTCTTGTTAGAGGAAGTGTGCCACTGTGGAGGTGGGCCTTAGTGTCTCATATAAGCTCAAGTCATGCCCAGTGAGACAGGATGTTTCCTGCTGCCTACAAGTCAAGATGAAGGACACTTGGCTACTTCTTTAACGCCATGTCTGCCTGCATGCTACCATATTGCACCATGGCAATAATGGACCAAACTCTAAATAGATAAGCCACCCTAATTAAAAGTTTTTCCTTTATGTGCATTCGATGGTCATGGTGTCTCTGCAGCAATAGAAACCCCAACTAAGACAGATGCCGTTATTGAGGCTAAAGGTTTCAGTCTTTGAGTCTTTACAATCCAGTCTATACCACCTGCTATTCAGAACCTCAAAAAGATGAGCTCACACTGCACATGAACTTCGCATTGCCTATTGCAATGGTTTGAAAGAGAATGGCTCCCCAAAAGGAGCAACACTATTAAGAGCGGCTTTGTTGGAGTGAGTAGGTTTGGCCTAGTTGGAAGAAGTGTGTCACTGGGGGCTTTAAGGTGTTCTTTGTTAAAACTTTGCTCAGTGTGACACTCAGTCTACTTCCTGTTGCCTGCATATCAACATGTAGCAGCTCCTTCTCCAGTACCACATCTGCCTGCATGCCACCATGCTCCCCGCCATGATGACAACGGACTAAATCTATAAAAGTGTATGCTGCCACTTCAATTAAGTGGTTTCCTTTGCAAGAGTTTCTGTAGTCATGGTGTCTCTTCACAGCAATAGAAACCCTAACTAAGACACCTGTCTACAGAATTTTGCTAATTTACTCACCAGGCCTGAGAATGCCTTAGACTCAGACATGTCTTACCCCAAGCTTTCAAGTGGCAGGGATTACAGGCATATGCTACTAAACCTGAGTGGTTCATTTTGTTTCTGAGACAAAATGTTCTCTATTTGTAGTCCCAGTGGGCCTTGAACTAGTTCGTGATTCTCCTGCTTCACTGTTCCAATATTCTGTGTACCACTGTGCCTAGCATAAAGCATACAAGTTTATCATACGTTATTTCAGTGAAAAAGGAACTTTTGTACACTATTAGCAGAAAGCCTTACAGGCTGGCATAGTCATCGTGGCCCAGTGCTATGTCTCCAGGTAACCTGAAAATGAGCTAATTCATGAAACAACCCACCCTATATGGTTTTAATGTAGGGAGAACATTTTGTCCCACACCTTATGACATACTAACAGTAAATAGTAAAATTTAATAAATTTCAAAAATCTTAATGTTCAGTTACCAAAACCAGACTAGTATGGACCACACAAAGACATTGAGTACCAAAACATGTGTCTTATAATAAATATTATGTTGCTAATATTGAATGAAACATTTACCATTTCTGGACTTCAATTCCCTCCAAGGTGACATGGACAAACTCCTGTGATGACTTGCTGTGCGAATGCAGTAAAGTGATGTATACAATGCACGTATCCCTTTGATAGACTCATGGAGTAGGTGCCGCTTGTTTATTTCCGGCTGCCGACTCAGTTCTAATAGCTCTCAGAAAGAACGTAAATACCTCCAGGAGTGTCAAAACTACAGGTGCAAATGCTGAAGCCCAAAAAATTTCTCTGCCACAACTCCAACCTTACATTTGTTTAATCATGCAATTTACAGGAGGCAAAATAATTAGTGGCTTTAAGTGGTTTTGATTCAACTAGACACTGCAATCAGGATAAATCGTCTCTGACATATGCCTGGATCCTTCAAGTGACAGATGACAAACAAAGCAGGGCAAGGTCCTTCCTCACAGGCAGAATCATTGAGTTAATGGAAGAATTATTGCCTCAGCAATCCACTCCAGTCCTATTGAAAGGAACGGTCCAATTTATCAAAGCCAAATGAACATTAATTGCAGCAGTCCGGTAAGTTTTCCAGCCGCTATGACCTTCATTGAATTTTAATCCAAAACAGATAAGATTTTCTTCCACACAAGAGGAAACAACACAATTAGCTCAAAATGACAGTGGGAATATGAAGCAGAATCACACATCACACACAGAGAGAAAGAGAGGGGGGAGGGAGGAATGGAGGGGGGAGAGAGAAAATGAGAGAGAATACAGATTCAGTGTGACTCAAAATTCAGCACCAAGGAGGCAGGCAGAGAAAAGGTAAACACAACTACACATCTGCTACGGATCATCCCACTCCTTCATTCAGGAGGGAAGCTGGGGAGGTGGAAGGCAAGATGAAGAAGGTGGCAAGAAATAATAGAGACAGAATTTCAGTTAACTGCTGTAATTAATGTAATGTCTCATTTGGGAGAAATTAGGAAGAAACAGAGAGGGAAAGAAGAAAAACAGGTAATATTTTGCTATTAAAGACGCCCTTGAGCTGGGGAACATTAGCAGAAGTTTGAATCGAGTTATTGTTTGACTGTATCACTGGATCTGCAGACAGGATGATTGCCCCAGTGAAGGGAAATAGAGTTGAGTGGAACCTCCGCCAGGTAAGGTTCCCTCGATACACAGTGTAGATCTTCTGCTGATAATCGTTTACAGCAGAGGAGAGCAGACACTGAGGAATAGTCGGAACTACACACACACACACACTGCCAGGCAACCCAGTTGGAAACCCAAGTGCCACCAACTTGTCACTTAACATTGTAACCATTCCTGGAAACCTAGAAGCATTGCTCTGTGTGTGTGTGTGTGTGTGTGTGTGTGTGTGTGTGTGTGTGTGTGTGTGTGTGTGTGTGTGTGATATGTGTATGTGCATGCGGTTGTGGGATGCAAACATGTCATAGTATATGTGTATAGGTCAGAGGACAACCTCAGCTGTCACCCGGTCCACTTTAAGATAGTCTCTTGTTCCCAGCAGCATATGTGTGTCTAGATGGCCTGGCAGTGTCTCTATCATTGCAGTTCTCCCATTTCTACCTCTTATGTCACAGGAGTGCTGAGATTACAGATGTGCATATTCCATGTGCTATTTTTACATGGGTTCTAGGCATTAAGGATCAGGTCCTCACACTTACACAGTAAGTGCTTTGCCCACTGAGTCATCTCTCCAGCCCTAGAAGCATTGCTTTTGTGTTCACATTCACTCTGAAGTGCAACGCATAATCTAGATGACTTCAAAAATTATCATGGTGAAGAGAGATAATCCATATATAGTGTACATCAAGCTTCTGCAGAATAAAAAAATCTCACAGAATAAAGTAATCTAGGAAATCAGGAATGGTACAGTATTACTACACAAAACACAAGGATTAATCAAATTTCCAGCCGATACTCTGGGTGTGGATTATATTTTGGGACTCTATGCAGCATTTAATTATCCTGGCTCCTTTGGCAGTTTTAATCTCTGATGATGCTCAGTCCTTCCCATGTTTTGTGTTGTGGACACTTTGGAATGGTACTAGTTACTGATTTGGAGACTATCCCTCACAGGCCTTGTCTGACATTGCATTGTCTTTAGAGTAGTTCAGGTTCAGGCTAGGACGCCCTACGCTTTCTGGCAGAGGGTCTACATTACTTGCATGTTTTGTTCCTCACTAGGATAAACTTGACTACTTGAATGAGGTAATGTGGTGCACTGAACAGAGGAGCCCAGGGAGATACTGTCTACATTCTCATCCCTGGAAGCTACAGCTGCTATCTTATTTGAAAAAACAAGCAAGCAAGCAAACAAACAAAATACAATGGAGATTTAGTTAAGGACTTTGCAAGGAGGAGACCCTTAAGGAATGCCCTCAACCCAGTGGCATGTATGCTCACGAGAGGCACAGAAATGAGAAGATCCAGAGGGGACAAGAAAATGAAGATAAAGGAAGACATTCAATTTAAGTAGCTCCAAGCTCAGGAACACCAGCAGTCATGGTAAGCTTGAAGCAAGGACAAAGTCCCGTACAAATCCCTGCAAGAAGCACTGTCCTGATCACCTCATGATTTCAGATTCCTGGCACCTAAAACAGTTTAGCACACACTTACATTGTTTCAGCTCTCAGTTTGTGAGAATTTGTTATGGCAGCCTCAAGAAACAAATAGAATTGGTATCAGCCACATCTGACCATTGAAAAATCACTACTTTCTTTTAATAATTCATAAATATCCAGGGCAATGGCACTTTGAGACTGTAAATATCCTGCTCTCAAAGTTCCTCCATTTATTTTAGTACACATGGTGGATCTTGTCAGCAGTAATTATTACAGTGGCAACTGCTAATAGTGGGTTTCTGTTTCCCTATTTCCTTCTGCATTTATAAATTGGAAGTTCTACTGTAAAGAAGAACTGTCCCATCTGCCCCATTTGTTTTGCTAGTTGATTATTTCTTAGCGGCATTTCCGAGTCAATATTCTTAATAACTCCAGCCCAACTTAACTCAGAAGATATTTAAAGAATAGAAAATTTAAAGGCTAAAGAAAAAGGATTCACTGAGCTCCATGCTAAGATGCTTTAAGAGCATTTTATTAACTTATTCTGTCCTCAGCCCAAGAAAGAATGTGTTCTCCATAGTCTCATTTACAAGAGAGGCAAGAGTGAGCATTAGAGAGATTTAGAACCACACCTAATGACAAACAGCAATAAGAAAAGGCAGGAACTGAAGACACAGCTGTCTGTCTCCAAGGTCACATTACTGCCCATTAAGCTGCCTTTGGAGCACAGGAAAGAAGTGAGAAAGGAATGGTAGAAATTGCAAAGGTACCATGAAACTGAGCTCAGCAACCATGCTTAATGTAGACTAGCTCAAATCATATGGGTAAAAGAATAAATAGTGTTGAACATTTATACACACAGAGAGAAGAAGGAAGGGGCTAGATATGGCATTATAGGAAGACTGCACAATAATAGCCCTGGGTTCTTGAAGGAGAATAAATATGAGAGAGGTTAGAGTAGAATTGGCATGGAGAGTCACCAAGCATATAGTCCACTTGAGCCTCCTGACACTGTCCTCCCCCTCGGTTTTACTCATTTGAACCGATTGCCTATTCCTCTCTCTTCCTGCAAATACATTGCCTCCAAACCTCCTCTCCAATGTTTTCTCCTCTCACCCCTGATCTATAAGAAGCAGTAATATACATTCCCCATCTCCCAGAATGCTTCACTGGCTCCCTTTGACATCTGGGCCTCCACTCATCCCATTCCTGCCCTGCACTGTCCTCCCGCCACTACTCTTCCCTGCTTCTTGCTCTCTGTGCTTCTCTTTGTCTTGCTTCTCTGTTAAACCCGTTGTTAAAAGATTTGTCTCTTCCTTTCAGGTTCCCTCATTTCCCTTCATCCTTATCACTGTTCTCTGTTTGGTTTCTCTTCGCCATTCACTGTCTCTGGAGTTTCCCCTCCCCCAGTATAGAACATTTCCTCAATAAGTACCAAAAGTTGTCTGCTTTCCTGCCAGGATTTTCCTGTCTTTTTATGCCTCTCTCGCATAGAACTGTTTGCTACCCACATTCTCTTCATCTCCCAGAGGCTTCAGAGAAACTGTCTGCAGGTCCCTTTCTCAAGCTGACATCTGTGGTCTCCAATGTGCCTTTATTAACTTTTTTCAACAAGGCTTCATCTCACTTACTGAACAGGCATAGTAGCCACCTCCTTATTTTCTTTCTTTTCTTCTTCCTTCCTTCCTTCATTCCTCCCTGCCTTCCTCACTTCCTTTATATTTTACTTCCTCTCTTTGCTATAAGCATTTATTTTTGTTGTTGCTTAACTATTTTTTTAGAAATTCATATATAAACACAGCATCTACATCACTTTTGCCCAAGTTTCTTCCCACAGCTTCTTTCATGTACCCTCCTAAATTCATGAACTCTCATTTATTATTATTACATGTACACACACACACACACACACACTCCTATTGAACCCACTTATATTTGCTGATATGTGAGCATTTCCCAGGCTTGACAGTGGGGACTGATGAACCAATATGTGAGTTTGTCTCAGGAGACTGGTTTTCCCTCTCTTAGCAGGCACTGAACAACTGCAGATCTTCATATAGAGGGAGGACACACACTTTCTGAGCATGAAAATGAGGGTGGCTACATTATGTTGCCGTCTGTCACTGTTTGTGTACATCCATCCCCTACAGAGAATTGTTTCCTGTGCCATTGGCTTTGTGGTTGGTCATGTGATGTGCTTTTGGCCCACAGAATGTGAAAAAACCAACATCTGAGCATCAGATACATTTCTGAACTTTCCTAGATTCCCACCAGTTGTCTTGCTGATTCTCCCTGCCATGTAAACCAAATGTCTCTGACTGGGGCTCAGCTTCAGCCAAAGTTCCAGAATGACAGGGCATGTAGAGTTGAGGCACAGTCCCTACAGCTACCCACACTTAAAACACGCGGGAAATTAAAAGTCCAAATCCTGAGACTGGAGGGAGGGTATCTGTAGAACAAATAACTGGATGATCTAGAAAAGTCAGGCATTGTGAAGTCTAAGGTGCTTTCAGCTTCAGTGTTCAGTGAGCCCTTAGAGTTCGATTGCTGGCAGAAAGTCTGAATACTACTATATTCATTGTCTCCACTGGACACTATGATTTTAATTTCATTTCAGTTGCGCAAATGACAAAGTTAGAAGTTCAGAGTTGTGAAACGACATGTACATCCCCCTATAGCTGGTTCTAGCTGAGTCCAAACTTAAAGCCAGGTTTCCAGACACCGAGCTCTCTGTGTTGGCGCTCCTGAGGATGACATCCACATCCAGGTGCACTTATGTACATGTGTATTCACACAAATTTATGCATCCTCACACCTATATGAACACACACACATACACACACAGGGGGGAGGGAGGGAGAGAGAGAGGAAAGAGATAGAGAGAGAGATTCTTTAAATCTGCTTTACTAATTTGTCTTTTGTTCCTAACTGGTAAGATTTTTATTGTTGGACTGCATGAATGCATCTATTTATCATTGCATGATTATTAACATCAATAACTGAAGGAATTAGTGATATGCTATGAATGAGTGAATGCACTTGTTGAAGCAATGATCTAAAGCCATATTTCACAGAAAGCTTTATTAAGTACTATTCCAATATAACAGAGATTCTTCAAATAAAGCTACTGATTAAGAATGGTAATAACAGTTTCTTAGATTTATGGGGCATGTTATAGTCCTCAAGTATTTCTCATATATTATGATATCAGAGAGTCATAGATCATCTGAATTCGAAGAAAATGCAATAGTCATTTTATCTATTATTCCTCTCAGAATCCTAATGGTTGGGCTTCCAACCTTGGCTTATACAGCCATGCAGACAAAGGTTACACTGAACCCTAACTGAGCCATTTACTGCTTGAGAGTTTCAGCACATTGAGAGAAGGTCTGTGCTGCCATGGATAGGAATTCTGGTCTCTTCTAGGGTTCCCGAATGAGGGTTCAACAGAATACATCTGTAGCATTTCCTGTGGGGCGCTCTTTCTAAGAGAAAAGTGCCTTCAAAGGTCTTTTCTTCTACATCAAACCATACATTTCTTTTCATCATTCTTCTAAAAACATTTGTCACAAAAGAGACCAAAGATATTTTTAAAAGAAAAATCCATGATAAAAGATATTGATCTTAAGCAGTTTCTTTAGTAACTTCTGTAGAAATCTTTAAGACAAGATATGCCGCATCAAAATGAAATGATACCATTGTTTAAAGAAGTTATGGAGCAGAGTTATCTCTCCAACCCTGTGAATGGCAACATGTAACAATTTTTGCTATAAGAATCTGATAATTTCAAAGGCAAATATATGCTGAAATGTCAAAATAGTCACAGTAGCATCAGCAAAATATAAAAACAAACAAACAGGCAAGCAACACCTAGATTAATGCAAAGAAACAAGAAGAAATTCTGATCACATCTGCTAGGTGATTTTGCATTTAACCTTAAGGCCACCTGGAGCAGATGAACTCTTCCATTCCAAATAAGAAAACTTCCACAAAGAACTCAAGTCAAGTAAGGAATCCTGAGAACAAGAGGAATAATTCTTGCCCAGGGAAGAGCATGCCAATTAGTTACTAGTAGCAAATGGCCATTCCTGAAGACATACATGTAAGTAACATTATACAAGTTGAGCAGGTTATGTTTAGAAATATATATGTAGATGCAAGTATACATATATATTAATGAAACAATTAATATGAAAAAGAGGCCATGGATCTGAAAGAGAGTAAGGAGGAGTTTACAGGAGGGTCGAGAGGGAGTAAAGGGAGGGAGAAATGGTATAACTATATCATAATCTAGAAAAGAAAGAAGTCATTTAAAAACACCTTTTTGTTTTCATTTACATATGCAGATGTTAAAGTGAGTGAACAGAGTGGCTGACACTGAGAGTTGGTGCTGACGAAGAAGGCAAAAGGGACCTGCAGGATTCACGCCAAGACTCTGTACCTGAAGGCAAATTGCTCAGCTTTCCCTGGCTTTCTTTCTCCTATCAATAAACCGTAGGCATGAACAGCACCTCGTTCCCAACTGACGAGGTTCCAAGTTCTATCAAGTGTTTGAGTACCCGGAGTGAATACTCCACAAATATCAGGCATGACAGACCACGACTACAGCTAACATTTTAATAACAGCTTTTGCTTTTTGAGCACTTATTGACTGTCAGGCACTACGCCATGGAGAATCGTGCCCAAGAACACAGACTCTCAATTTGGACAGACTGGAATTGGAATCTCAGCTTCAGCATTTATTGGTGATGTACATGAGCAGGCTTCAAAATCTCACAAACTGCTAGGTTCCACATCTGCACACAGGGTAAGCGACAGCATCTTCTTTTAGGGGTTCTGAGGCAACTAAGCAGAAGGCTACAAGTGACTGCCTGGTGAGAAAATTCCCCATGACAGTCATCATTACTGTTTATTGCAAAGGGCAGTTATGAGTGTGACCTCAATTGACACTTAGGAAAAGCTCTTAAGAAGTGGGGAATATTGTCTCAATTTTATAAGTAAGTGATTTGATCAAAGATATAAAGCTAATGACAGAGACAGCATTCAAATTAGGAATTGACTCCTAAACCATAAACTCCATTAATCTGCCTAATAATTCCACACGAGAGGGGGTAATTTTAGGAATTCACTCATGGTATTAATGAATTTAAGCTAACAACAAAGAGGAGAGACATGGTAGTCTGCTGTGGAAACTCTTTTAGCCAATAGCCTTTAAGATACTGGCACACTCTGGGCACGGTCACATGTACTATATACACAGATGTAGGAATGTGCTGGATTTGGTACCTGTTCCCCACTTGTGCAGAGGACTGCTGATCTGTGAGTCTACCCTGAAATAGAAAAACCTTTATTATATTCCATTTTGAGCTAGTGTGGAACTATTTTATTATAATCAACAACATGTTGTGCCCGCCCACGTGGATCCAGAGTCCATGCCTACAGTGACCGGCCCAAAAGGTCCAGGGCCCAAAAGGTCTCCCATTCCCCTCTGCCTGGTTTGACTTCACCTGCTAAACAGTATTTTTGCCAAAACCCCTCCACAGCTGAGCTACCTCTTTGGCGCCCCCCCCCAAGTGTCAACATGGCAATTTCCCGCTGGCCCAAGTGCAGCTTGTTCCTGACTACCCATCCGCTCATGCAGAGGACTGCTGATCTGAGAGTCTACCCCTAAATAATAATAATAATAAAACCCTTTATTATATTCCATTTTGAGCTAGTCAAGGACTATTTTATTGTAATTGTCAACAGTAGTCAATATATTACATAGGCAAGAAATAGAAAGGAGGCTTTAATAAAGTATTAGTTTTTACTGTTTAACCTTTGCATCCCCAAAGTCAAACAGATAGCTATTTTTTTTATAAATAAATGATTTAATAGGATACCCATGTTTCTGAATACTTTTTTTTTGTTTTTTTTCCCATACATTGTTTTGTTTTATTTTTTCCATTCAAGAACATAATTAAAGAAATAAAATTTTTTTTCCTTTCTTCCCCTTCTCCCGGTCCCCTCCCACTACCCCCTACCCCTCCTTCCTCCCCCTTGGACTTCCAACAGATAGCTATTTTTATTAGCATTTGTGAGGGATTTTTTTTGAGATATCACTCACTTTGAGATCTAGCAAGAACTCAATGTTATGATGCACATATTAAAAGAATTTGCAGAACAGCCCAGCAAATAGTAAACACTCAAAAGAAATGTCAGGTGTCATGGCAATTCCCCCGACATCAGACAGCAACAGAGCAGGACAAATGAGACACACGCAGTGTCTGCACACTCGTTCCAACACTCGGTGCTGCAATGGGAATATTACAGCCACTGTCTCTGAGGAGTCACTACACATCATGCATACTAATGCTAAGTACTATTTATATATTCTCCTCACTCTTCGAGGTTGATATGATCAGTATGGTTTTATAGATAAGAAAACTAAGTCTGAGCAATGTTCAGAGACTCCGTCAAGGTAAAAGGAAGAGGAAGAGAAGGAGGGCAGAGGAAGGGAAGTTAAATTCAGAGCCAGCTCAGCTGAATTCCAAACCTCTGCTTTCTTCTGGGCATTTAGCTTTGTGCATGACTTAGCAGACAGCAGCTAAAGCTAGTGTAAGAGGATGAGATGACAGTCTTCTCTCTCTCTCTCTCTCTCTCTCTCTCTCTCTCTCTCTCTCTCTCTCTCTCTCTCTGGCCCAGGTATCTGAGAACATATTTATTGTACCATCCTTTGGGATACTGGTAATCAGATGGTTATCAGTGCAGGGATTATTGAGCTGTTCAATTCAGGGTGTAAGAAGTCCAAAGAAATCCAAGGTGTATTTACTTCCACCTACATGGCCATGGACTGTAGAAGGCTACAGGCAGAAGGAAGTAATTTTCCTTCATGATGAAGGAAGGAGACTCAAATTGTGAAATCCCACCTCCACACATCCTTCTTCCAAACCATCTTCAAGTGTTACCAAAGATGAAAACCATGGCTCACACAGTAACCATGTGGCAGGAGGCAGACGTTAAGGGAAGCATGGTCACAGAACTGCCTCCACACCACACAGTCATGAGCAAATCAATTTGCTGAGTCTCATAGTTCTCTTCTTAATGAGAAGACAGATCCCAGTCATCTTGAAATCCATTCTCAATGGTCACAAAAGCAAATGCTTCTCTTTGTGTTTTCCGAGTTGTGAGTAGCCATGAGAACAAGAATAGAGACCATGGCTTTTAAACCCCTGACTGTTCAGGGAATTATAGGCCATGATGAGTCTAATGTGGACTCCAATTTTCCCATTCATAAAGTGGGAGAGTATAGTAAATTAGAACAAATCTTACCTTTTCAACTGAACAAAAAGTAACAGTAGCACAAACAAATGCCCTTACATGGCTCAGATGCAAGCTTTCCTGATTCAAGAGCTTGGTGTAGTTGGACATATTAGTGCAGCCTCTACTCCATACATGATGAAACAAGGACAGATGAATTAAACACTTTGTACGAAAACACACAGAGAGGATAGTGGGAAGAGCAAGCATCATGTCTAGCTCTGGAGCTGATAATATCCCCAGAGAGTGGCCCCATGTTTGAGAAGTCACCTTCCAGCAACAGCCACCTTTTGGTTCAGTGTCTCTAAGACCTAAGTGGCCCTTAAGGGAAAGAAGGAGACAATAAATAATCTATTCCTGACATGTGGACCACAAGCTGTGTGTGTTTGGTGCATAGAGTATGTCAGCCTCTCCATTCAGTCCTCTGTCAGTAAATCCTGAGGAAATTTTAATGACATCTGGTGCATGTTGAGTTATTCTTTGAAAATGGAATGTGCTGAGCAAAGAAAAAAGGTAAGAGATATGATCCTGGGGAGACTGACTGATTTACTGGAACCAACACTAGGCCTGGAGTCAGAAAAGGTACAACATTTGGGGCTCATTTATAATTGAGATAATTTGATATAGGTTACTGGGTTATAGGAAAAACATATTAAGTAAATGTTATGGCACAAGATGGAAAGGACTTAATAAATATTAATCAAAGCTGAGTCTCATGCCCAATCATTACAGGCAGAAGAGCAGTCATGCCCCCCACCCCTCTTAACATAGATGGTACTTCAAAGCCCATGGGTAACTGAGAAAGCACACGGAAATGGTGTTTACAAATTTGCACCCCAAAATTAGCATGCAGGCGCTTACTTGGGTTGGCATGTGGCTGCATCATTTGCTAAATATATATATATGGAAAAAGTCTACCACACACATTCCATGAATAACACAAAGGCCTTGATTTGTTCCTCCACGTGATGAGTACTCGTTAGGTCCAAAATTAACATTGCTATCTGGCTGGGGTGTGCATATGTTTTTCCAAAAAGAGAAAAATTCCACGATCTCTCAGGCCTAATCAGAATGTCTACTGTAGAATCTCACTAAGTAGTGATTCTTGATGGAAGAAAGAACTGACTAAAGGAGTACAAAGTGACATTTATTCACATCACTCATCTTTCTGAGCTCCACTTTTGTCTTTATATACGTTTGGGATATCACTTCCTATTTTTGTTTACTATTCCAAAGGTTAAGTGGAAGAAGTAGCTTAAATCTAGCTTCTAAGAGTGTAATATTTGGGGTAACTGGCATTGTGATTAGCAGACATCACCCCAAGCCCACCAGATGTGGGCCTGGACATGTCTGTTGCTGCATTTCTCTGTATGGTACAAAACCACACATCATAGGATGGAAAATAGGATGCAGTGGGTAGAGTGCTTGCTTTAAAAGCACAAAAACCTGAGTTTATACCCAAGATTTCCTATGAAAAAGCCAGGTCTGGTAGCATACAACTGTATTCCAGCACCAGGACCCAGTGACCGAAGAATTTCAGAGGCTTCTGGTCAGCTAGTCGAGCAAACCAGTGAGCTCCAGGTTCAGTGAGACACTGTGGCTCAGGAAATAAAGTGGAGAGAGATAGTAGGTGCTAAGTTCTGGTACCCACCCATACACACAGAAACACACACACACACACACACACACACACACACACACACACACACAAACACACATACACCGTGAATCCTATCTTTTTAAAGAAACTATTACTAGAAGACTGCTCAGTTGATAGCGGCAGCCTCCTCAGAGGAGACAGCAGATTGACACAGTTATGCCATTTGACAGACTTAGAAGATGCCTTTGCCTCTCTGTGCTCCTAATCTCATTTCTAATATGCAGGTGATGTGCTATGCTTTATGCATTTTTGCTTTACTACAATGAGGCAATTTTCATAAATGTGTACAACACAGTACTGGACAAGTGAGAGATATACAAGAAAGTCTCCAATTGAAAGATAATAGAGCCCACAGGACTCAGAGCTGGTCTTAATACTCAAGAGCTGTGGCATTGCTTGCAGGTTATGGAAAACTGGGTAAGTTTAATTTTTTTCTCCCCTCTTCCAGAGTACTCAACAACTAGAATGTGAGAGGAGTAGAGGCACCATCCTACATACTGTACTGGTTACATCTGGCCCATGCTTTAATTCTACCTTGTAATAGGTGTAGCCTTAAAGCTCCTGCCATATCAGGACACATGGAAAAGGGCATCCTCCTGTTCTAGTTTTGTTCCAACTTTGTATGCTTAGTAATTCTTGGAGAGACTGATTGTATATAGGAGCACAGGACCCCAGCCCTCAGCCAGGCAAGACAAGCATGTGACAGATGTTAAACAGCTGTTCCCAGACACGTCAGCCAAAAGGCCAGAGTTGGACACCCTTTATTTTCTCCTCTGAAGCACAATTACTTTTTCACAGCTGATGGATGTTGGATGTGATTGTGTCAGTCTAAGCGACACCGCAAAAGTCACCTGACATTCTGAGGATCACACAGTTCTCTTACTGGCATACTCCAATTCTTCCCTCTGTAGACAATCCCATACTTCTTTCTGTCTCCCACCCTCTTCCCATGCTCACTCACTCACCATCACAGAAATGTGGAGGATATGCATCTGTTCCTCGACGATCTCTGAGGGCTCCTGGAGTGTGGGAGCTGTAGCCTGGGCCAGCTGCCCCGAACTGCTCATGGAGACATGGAAGTACAGTGTGCCATTCTCCAGCCATTGCTGCCTCCAGTGCACCAGAGAAATGTCCGCTGCTGTACCAGACATCTCTGCAAGACAAGACCGAAAGCTGCGGGTGAGCTACATGCCAGGATTCTGTGCTTTGGGGACAAAGCTGCTTCCCACAGCATGAACTCAAAAGCCGATTATTATGTCAAGATGTTTTTTTTTCTTTATAGCACCTATGATCCAGGAGTCATGACTTCCATTTATAGATGGGAAACTGTGGTCAAGATACTCCTCAAGAAACACAGGACCGGAGCTACCACTTGATTTTGGTGTATCTGCCGCACTTTTCCCAAGACCTCATGTATGAAAACGTAACTCTTCCCCCAGAGTAGAGTAAAACTAAGCAAATGGATAAAAGTGTTCCAGTTTTCTAATGTTGCACAATAACAGAAAACAGAGGAAGACACACCTTTAAGTTCATGTATGATTTTCACAGACACTTATCTGGAAGTCCTCAGGGTAGAAACTCGGAGCTGGAAATACCCAAGAGACCTTCTGATTCAGCTCTGGTAACTAGGGTCAAGCCTGTTCAGGAAAGGGCTGGACAAATGTGCTATTCTAAGCCTTTCTCAAGGGTTGATGAACACAACTCCATTTTGAGATATGTATGTTATATGTTCATTCAAGAGAACTTTGTCGCAGATGCCTCCACTGCTTAAAAATCATTGAACGGGGATTAGTGACGGCTCTGTCAGTTAAGCTACTGTCATGCAAACATGAAGATCTGACTGTTAAGACTCCTGAATCCCTCTTAAATCCTTCAGGTGTAGTAGCATGTTTATGTAACTCCAGAGCTTCAAAGTAGAGAGACTTAGGTACCTGGAATTCACTACTCAGACAGAAAAGCCATGTCAGTAAGTTCCAGAATCAGAGAGAGTCTCTCTCTAAAAAGAATATAAGCTGAAGATTGATTGAGGACGACACCCAATGTTGACTTCTGGTATCCACTTACATATGCAGATATGTGCATGAACACCCACACACATTCCTAAACAAGCATACATTTACAACACACACATACACACATACACACACACACACACACACACACACACACACACACACACACACACACGAACCATTACATAACTCCACTGATGTCATGTAGCTGGAAGGAAATTAATATTTTCTAGTAATCTATTAAATCCAATATCCTAATTTGAAGATCCTCTTTGTGCTTTTATCTGTTTATAAATACTCTTTAAAATATCGTAAATATCATGTAACCGGTAATTTTATTAAATATTATATCACCACCATAGTCTCTTATTAGGTAATAAGGGTGATAGAAGAGCTTTCAAAAATAGTTTTGCTTGGAGATTATAAATTATTTCCTTAGTACCTTCTACTAAAGCAAAGCATCACAGGAAACATCTCAAAAGGACAAAGCCTATGAGTGCATCTATGAATAAAGGAGAAAGGAGATGGGATTCTGGGAGAATCACCAAGTCTGCAGTCTAGTCAGAATTACATTGGGAGCCAGATAGCTATAGTAACGTCCATAGAAAACATTAAGTCTTAGAAGTATCTGGAGCTTAGAAATTTGGTCCACTACAGTCACAGAGGTGACCTTTGAACATGACCCCTACAAAACCCAAAGATCCCATGTGCATTTCACATAGAGAGCAGGACTGGTGAGTCAGGCCAAAGCCAAGCTCTCTCTTATGCAGTCGTCTCTTCTCATGGCACAGTTGCAGCCCTCTTCTCATCTGGCAGCGCTGAAATGTCTTCTTGGTTCAGACAAATCCTAAGAAATTTTCTCATGTACTACAATCCCAAAAGACTTTATTTTCTTAAGGTAAGCAGTCAAAATACCTTAGGGAGGAATGCCTGGCACTTAGTAAGGGCTATGAAGAAAGTTAGTTATGAATTTTTAAATTAATTATTGATTTATAATCATAATAATTATTAATATGGATAGGATATAATCCAGTCGCTTGCTGTGAAACAAGGCTAGTGATATCTTTGATGGTTTCCTCTTCAGTGTTTCAGCATACTGCAGAATCCTTCAAAATACAGCTGACATCCCAGCTCTCTTTTTTTTATTTTCTTTTTTTTTACATTGTTTTGTTTTATTTTTTCCATTCAAGAACATAATTAAAGAAATAAAATTTTTTTCCTTTCTTCCCCTTCTCCCGGTCCCCTCCCACTACCCCCCCACCCCTCCTCCCTCCCCCTTCTTCCTTGAAAGAGGGCATGGTGCCCTGCCCTGTTGGAAGTCCAAGGCCCACCCCCATCCATTCCAGCTCTCTTAGTCCCTCTATCCATCCACCTAGATTGGGGCATTATCCTCTTATTTCATGGCTTCCTACAAATACTTCCTATCTTGGTTACCTCCACCTCCCCCCTTCCTTTCCTGTTTATTCTCAACCACAAACTACAACACAAGTCATCTCATAGTACTGGACATCCAATTCTAAATCTTTCCAGGGTCTCCTCCCTCAATGCAAAGAAAAGACATAGTAACCAGAAAATGATGAATTATTATTCCAAGTGCATGGTCCTGGACTGCTTGAAGGATTAGCCAGATATGAAGCAGAGAGAGAAGTAATCACAGAAGCTCGTCAGCTCTTCGAGCCATAAACCCCAAAGGGCCCTGAGAGCTATTGTGGTACTTAGGTAGAAGATACTGACTGAGTCTTTCTCAGCACTTTCACTGTGCTGGAGCTGGGGTGATCTATTCTGCTACTAACCATCGTTTCAGTCTCAGGACCTGGGACACTAGCAGTCTTTTCTGGCAGCAGCCAACTGTGCCACAGTAAGATGGAGGCATTATAATAAATGGTCTTGCTTATCACCTCACTTGTTTTGGTAAGTGCATCAAAGCCCAGAATCAGAGATTCAGGGAACTGAGGCTAACCCAGCACTGAAGAGTCTAAATCTATAGAATACAACCAAAGCAGGAAATACGTAGCTGATACAGTCTGGTTTAGACAGGCAGAACAAGCCCAGGGATATTGAGTACCTGTCTCCTGGAGCTGTAAAATCCCACCATGCATGAGGCTTTCCGCTCATGTTCCTATTAGGCAACAGAGGGTTACAGATGGTTAGTGACTCATTTAAGGCCACTGGTGAATCTGTTCTCAGCTGGACTCGGTGGATTTCCAGTCAACATAATTTCTACAATGCCAAGTGCACTTGCAGCATCTCCTTTTCCTTGACTAAATTAGCCCATGAACAAAACTAGACTGAGCTCTTTGTTTGCTACAGCAATGAGTGCACAGTCAGCAGACAGTAAATGTTAAATGATAATAACAGTGTGTGAAACACAGTAAATATTGAATCACAGAAGATAGCTCCGGACTTACACTATTGTTGGGGCAATAGGAGAGGAAGCAGGAGACTGCAAAATGAAAACTACTTTAGTGGAAGCAGAATGGTATTCATTCACTCACTCACTCATTCAATGTAACGTATCATGGTCTGAAATACTTTCCAGCTACTTAGCAGCTCAGAATATGAAGATAAATGAAATGCCTGCAAGGAGCTCAGAATCTGTTAGCAAAAAAAGTCTATGTAGTCTGCTGTCTCCCAGCTCCATGTCATGACCTACATACATGAATGTCCTCTGAGATTCTGAATCATCTGACTTATCCCTTCCCTACTGAATGCCCTTCACCATGAGCTACAGCCCTATAGGTCTTAATATATCTGTTAAATGTGTTAGCTGCCTCTTGTATCACATAATAAGCATTTTCTGTTCAATCTTCCTGGAACTCTCCTCCCAAAGCTGAAAAACTGGTTTCTGCTCAGTATTAATCCCCCAATCCAAAGGCCGGCAGCTCTCTGAAGCTGAGCCTGAGCACTTAGACCGAAGGACTCCTCTCTAGGTACATTCAATCTCTAATATGCACCCTTCACAAAACTTCTGATAGCACCTGTGATTATTATAAATTTATCAAAGATATTTACTTGAATATGTGCTTATTCTCTGTCTCTCCAGGAGAGCAGAGGCCTTGTATGCCTTATGTCCTGTCATTTCTCAAGCACTTTGCAAAGTACTGGGCATATCATAAGTTTTCAGGAAATAGTTACTGGATCTTTAGTGTATAAGTAAATATATATTTACATTTGTGTATATACATACAGATTCTTATGCATAGCCATAGTAAGTTGGTAAACTTGGTAAAAATATAATTCAGGATGTTAAGTCTCATCAGAGAATTAAATGATGAATAGATACCTATTGGGAACTCAAAGTCAAAAAGGGGCCCGCTAAGCTTGGAGACCAGAAGCTCCTCACGGAGTTGCATGGGCACAGTTGAGGGCAGACACTGATGTTCTTCAGGGGCAGGAAGATATCAAGAACCAACTGGGCAACCCAAAAAACAGAGCAAGATATACTTGCAAGGTGCAACAAATGCAACTCCAACAGAGCTAGGGATTTCAGTGTGTGTGTTAGAGCATCTACTTTATTTGGCAAGCAGCCAGGAACTGGCAGTGCAAGCTTGACCAGAGAGCCAATCCTGTGCCCATTACAAAACAGGTCAAAGAAATTGTAGCATGACCAAAGCCAGCTCTTGAAATTGCCTGCTGATTGATTTTCCAATTGCATTTTCCTTTTTTTCTTCCCCTGGTCCCTCCATATAAACATTTCATTGAAGTCTTCAAGTCATATTACAATCAAACTTAAAGCAAAGGGAGACTAAACACATTTGGTCGGGAACCAAGACGATTCCCATAAAGGCAGATTATGCTGACATGATGAATATAAAATGAAACAGCAGATATTAAAGTGGGAGAATTGGTGCACCATGCCTTCCGGTGGTAGGCTGACTCCAGCGCTTGCCTCTCTCCCACCCTGTGAAGCTTGGTTTTTTTATTGGAATCATAAAGAGACACAGAGATTGCCTTTGCACCTTTCTCAGTCCCCCCCATGGGGTGAAACTTGTGAAATATTCAACAGCCTCAAATCCCCTCCGCCATCCCACAAAGCCACGCAAGAGGATCAGCCGTCATCAGTAATTCTGGGGAGCCTGCTACCATACCTCAGAGGCTACTGATGCCTTTCAGCCTCCTGAAAAAGAAATAAAAATCCCTAAGGCGTATTATGCTTTTAATTGGCTTGTTCTTCCTAATCTATGGCACTCATTGTATTTTTATTTAATTCCTGAAGGTCATTATGAAAATAAGCAGTGCTTCTGATCTCCAGCCATCCTGGTAACATCTCCCAAGTGGCTAACTAACCAGCCTCCTGCTTCCACAGCACCAGCTGACCTCCAATCGATTATTTGCAGAAATCCAGAGAGAGAGCTTCTGATGAGTTTGTAAATGGCTTGGCCTCACTGAGGAAGAGGAAGACATTATATACAATTGCCTTTAAGAACTTACAGCCCAGGCAGGAAGAGTTGGGTAAGGCAGTAATGTTAACTCAAGCTACCCTTGTCACCAGCTATTATAGCTTCACACCTGATCATCATGCACCCTCAGAGTGGGTCTAGAAAGTAATTGCAAAAACACGTCCTCTTCTTAATCTCTGTAATGGTTAATTAATGCAAACCTTTATCATCATTCTCCTGGGCTATTGCAACTGGTTCTGTGCCAATCACAGTCTCATCAGAAAAGAAAAGATACATTCAATAAGGTCATTGAAAATTGTTTCATAAAAGGGGCCATTTACAGAGGCTTGGGTAAGATTAAAACAGAGCAATAATAGTGAGTGAAGCACTGCAAAGTTAGCAACAGGAAGGAACTATCACATTGAGGTGAAGAAGGAGCCGTTATCCTGAAAATCTGAGTCATGCGTACAACAGTGCTACAGACAGTATCTGCAACCTTTACTAGAATGGCCCAGGCACTGGCAATGCATGAGCCAGACTAGAAGCTGTCAATAAAAGAAAGACCCTGTACATAGTCTCTTTCCACCCTGCAGGTGTCTCATACATATCAACATTAATTGGATACCCAAGGATGCTTAGGCCAAGCATATCATATAGGTCAGCCTTCTTGCTTTCACAGCAGACTAGAAATGGATAGAAAATGGGTTTCAAAGAACAAATGGAGACAACTCACCAGACCCTTTAACTGGTGTTACTACCACCTGCCAATTTCCTTCTTTCTGACTATTCATCAAATTAGCCAAAGGGAAGAAATTTCTAACTTGTGATCTGATCTTCTCATTCTTCTATTCAAAGCTCTTCTGTGATGCCTAATGTTCCTTGTAAATATATTTGAGGAACTTGTCACACAAGTCTGTTCATGAGCCAACTATATCTTCCTCTCTACTCATTTTTTCTCTCTTTCCCTTGTATTTACATACTAATTCACACTACATAGTATTATAATTATGAAGATTGGGATTGCATAAACTTACAAATATTTAATAAGCTGCAAATAATGTATGTGAAGTGCACTTTACATAATTTACATACCTAACCTACCAGAGTTTAACATAACAAGCCTTAAGCTTGCTCAGAAGATTTCATTAGCTTACAGGAGACCAAAATCACCTCACACAATGCCTATTTTGAAATAACATGTTGACTAGCTCTTGTAATTGTTGGTATACATATTCAATTCTCATTTGATACAGACATATTACATACTATTCTGAATGTCTTGAAATTATTTGTTTACTCTGCAGCCCAGATTGTGGCTGAACACAAATAGGGTTCCACAAACATTTTACAAGTTGAATTAAGTTACACCTCTCTCTGAGGTAAAGGATAGCAACTCCGTCAGTGATGACTTGAATCCCACAGAGAAACTTCACAGAAATTTTACCACCACCTTGTTCAAATGTAAGCTCTCTGGAGAATGCAAATTAATAGAAAAATAATTTAACTTTCAAAATATTACATTGTCACAGAGTGTAAGAAATGATGTTTTATGGAAAGCAGGCAATCTTAGGATTTTGTTTGGAGATGAGCCCATGTATGCAGAGCTGTGAAGATGCACAGTAAAATAGTAATAAGAGTGCTCTTCAAATGGTGAGGTCAGAGGTGATTTGAATCATGTGCAGATACATTTTCTCTGTACTGACTGTAAATCACCTCGGCAGGAGAAGCAAATGCATGTACACTCATTTTAAAGATTCGTGTAGCGAATCAAGCTTTTCTATGATCTGGTGGTGAGATACTCTGTCCTCAGGAGCCCAGTCCAAGGGACTGAGAACAAAGGCATACTATGAATAGTTCTAAATCAAAGTGAGAAGGTTAGAAGAGAAGAGATGGCTTCTGCTCAGATTTAATGTCTTCATAGAGGAGTCCAAAGGATGGGCTAGATTTAAGAAAACCACCCAGCAGACAGAAAGCCCTTCAGATGGAGAATAAGTACAAAATTGATGAGGCAAGAGGGTAGCGAACATGTGAAGAGATGCACTGCGAAGAATGCAGAGGAGGCCAAAAAGAATCCTCACTTAAAAGAAGCTCAGAGACTGGAGTATCCATTGTATAAAGAGCAAAACGTAGCAGGGGGGCGGCCCCTTCCTATGGATGGGACAGCCCCTTTCAGAATAGCAAATGTATGTCCCATTTAGGCTTCTTGGCTCAGTCAGAGAAAAGCCAGGTTCTGGAGTTTTTGAAGCTCTCCACATAACATTTTTAAAAAGGACAGCTGGGCTGATATCCGAATGGATGATAGATACATCTCAGTTGCTTTGACCTACTCAAACAGCCTGGAATAGTGAAAAGAACACTGAATTTTGAATAAGAAACCTAGATTGGTATGTTCCCTGTATATTTGCTGACCAGTGTACATGAGGACAAATCATAGTCTGTGTGATTTTTTTTTTGTATTTGAAAAATGAGGGTCCCTGTCTGCCCTACTTACATCATGTCTAATATAGAATTGAGAAAGAATAAGGCCAAACATAGAAACATTTTCACAAATCTGCAGGGTTCTGCCATTACTTCCAAAGTACACAACATCTTTACCCTGGTCCTCCAACAGTGTGCCTCTCTCAAATCATTAGCTGTTTAAAATGTGTCATACCAAGAGCTTGGTTCAGAGAATAGACTAAAGGGACAGATACATTTGACTGTTACCCTCACAGGCTTTCTCATCTTGTCTGGGTTTTCTCCTTCCTCTGTTATTATTTAAACAAACAAACAAAACAACAACAGCAAAACAGCAGCAACAGCAGCATTTCCCTTCTCATGCTTCAGTTTGCTTACTTATCTACCCTTTTCACTGCTGTCCTCAACATGCAGCAGCTGCAAATAAATATTTTGAATGAATGCATCATTTCCTGTACATTTATTAAATTTTTTGTTCTCAAGAAAGTCATAATCTAGGAGATAAAGAAAAGAAAAAGTAACCAAAATGATGATGGTATGGTAGTTGCCGCAGGAAAAAAGATGCATAGCATACTACAGGAGTATGTGTGAGGCTAGTCACTGGTCCTTGTGGATCGGGGATTTGGGCAAGTATTTGCAGAAATTATGATCTGGGTGGTGTATGATTCTAAAAGATCCTGATGTCAGGCAGGTTACACGCCTTTCAGGATGATACCAATGGTGTGCTGGTTTGAAAGGCCGCCTGGGGGGATAGAAGGTGAAGAGGTGGTGGGGGAGTTACAGAGCTGAGGCCCTGAAGCAATAGTTGGAGAGGAGCATCCCAGGAGTCCTCAATCCCCCTCCCGCCCTCAGCTGTCAGCACTCATCTCTGCCCTGTCTCCAATCTGCCCTTTGCTGCATCCCTTGGGAACTGCATCTTTTATATAAAACTCTTTTCCTAAGCCACTCGGTAGAGATAAATAATACAGTTATGCTTGGTTTTAAAGAAGAAGGGAAGAGAAGAATTAAGAGTTATTGGCAAGGGAGAAAAGCACATCATTTCAGATTAGATTTGAAAATAGATGGAAGGTTGATGGAATTGATTCTCATTACTCTTAGCTGTTCTCTCCTGAACCATCTCCCCCTCTCTTGGCTTCATTTTTTTCAGGGTGTCTCTCCTTGTCATTTAGCTTCACTGTATCTTGTTTCTGTCATGTGCTTGAAGGTGCTTCTGTTCTTTTTTAAGTTCACCATAACATTAGGTTTTACAATTTCCCTTCCCCCAAAAATGATGCAGAGAAGTAGCGAAATGCACAGGAATAGGAATGAACATTTACAAAACCTACTGAAGCATCGGGGTGGGGGTTTTTATTCATTGTCCATTAGTCTGGTCAGAACCACGGATATGCATGGTAGAGAACACTATATTCATTTCTCAACTGAGAGCTCTGATGCCTCATGCACTTCCATCTACTAAGTGGCAGAGGACTCAATCCCTGCTGTCTTGATCCCAAAATGAGTGTTTTTCACTGCCCTCCTGCCTGGTATGAGGAAAGGGTTTAACGCACTGAAGTAAAGACCCAGAGCATTCAACTCCATTTTGGGGCATGATATAAGAAGTACAAATACAGTTATCCTGCTGCCCCCCCCCCCGTGCTCTAGCTATATGTTTCACCGTTCTGAAATCACATTAGTGTTACACATGCTTCCCTCTGTTTTTAAGATCCCAATATCACCCCACAAAGAGGTACACTTCACTGTACTGACCTTTAACAGACATACCTCTCTGAGCCTTACTTATATCAGAGAAAAAAGTAGGAATCATAAAAACAATCTCTTATTATTATTATTGTGAGAATCTGGAGGATGGAATGTGTGAAGGACTTAGCTATTAGCCTGTGGATGTCCCTGTCAGTCATCTGTCTTCTTGCCATTCTTTTCCATCTCACCTCTACCAAGGAAGTAAGAGTTAGGCTGTTTTGAGTGCAATGGGGATTTGTCTGACAGTATCAAAATTAAGAAAAAGGAGCAGAATAGATGTGAAACTGCAGGCTTTTGGGAATACTATCCAAGTGTCTTCTAACTCGTCCCAAGTGCTCCACACCCGTTCTTTAGCTCTAGAGCAATGACGCATGAACAGTGTTATGAAATTACATTAGAGAGTATGACGAGATGGAGAACTGACCCACACATTTTACTGACCCAGAAAACAAGGATCAGAGATGGGTAGAACTTACCTTAAGTCACACAGCCCTACAATTGAACACTCTTTTTATAGTATATAGATCAAGATTTAGAAAAGGACCAGATCAGAGGGTGGAGGTAGAAATCTCCCTGACTTTAGGCAGTAATTTTGTACCTTGGCATCTGAAGCCTGTCCTAAAGATGCTGCACAAGGCTCTTTACACCCCTGCTCTTCAGACAGACTGGTTGATTTCCTACCCAAGAGGCTGAGCATGTGAATGTCAGTGCATGGATTCAGAGCTGACAGGAAATAAACCATGATGAGTCAGGGGAGCCCCAAACCACCCAGTATATGTGGTGTGGGAGGCTCTTCTGTATGTGTGTTGTTCATATTTGCTAATGAATAAAGAAGCTGCTTGGGCCTATGGAAGGATAGAATAAAACAAGGTAGGAATTCCAAGCAGACATAGAGGAGAAAAGAAGGCTGAGTCAGAGAGATGCCATGTAGCTGAAGGAGACAGATGCCCCGGAGCCTTGCTGGTAAACCACGAGCCTAGTGGTAATACGCAGAATAATAGAAATTCGTTAATTTAAGATCTAAGAGCTAACTAGAAATATGCCTAAGCTATTGGCCAAACAGTATTGCAATTAATATAGTTTCCGTGTGATTATTTCAGATCTGGGCAGCTGGGATCGAACAAGCGGTCTCTGACTGCATATATGTGAGGACAGTGAAACCTGCAGAAGGGAAGTAAGTAACCAGAATCGACGAGATGATCATCTGGCAGTGAACACCACCAGTTATTTGCAGAAAGGAAGACTGGGAGGAATACCCCTCTGTGATAAATCTACTTTTACATCAGACCCTGACCAGAATATGTTGCATATGGATGCCACATAACCACACTTAGGCAAATTCCTGGATTCCAGTGTTTGTTCATAATTCATCACTTGCCCCATCTCTCTCCAAAACTTAGCTGGCCTTAGTACTCTGGAGAGCCCAACCCTTAAGGTAGTATCCTTCCTCTGAGCTGTCAGGCTTCTAATCTCTATACTGATTCCCTAACCTTGTTCATCCCTAATTCTCATCACTGTTGCTAAGTCATAAGCTTCACCAGGGCCATGAATCACTGCTATCTCCACTATCTCTCCAGCAGCAGCTTAATGCTTTGTGCTACAGCCAAAATTTACTGAATACAGGAGCAACCAAGATTAAAATTAAAGCATCGTTGAAGTGAAAAGCATAGGAGACATCTGGTCACAATTTCATATATTAGAAAACTGAGGCACAGAGAGTAAAGGGTGAGTATAGATTAGACTCAGAAGGAGGAGGCATCAAAGAGCTCCTTACAGGAACACAGGGTCCTTCTGTTGCTCTCCTACATCATCATTCCTGAATTTTACAGTTCTCCGCCTAACCT
Source organism: Ondatra zibethicus (assembly GCA_004026605.1). Lineage (NCBI taxonomy): Eukaryota > Metazoa > Chordata > Mammalia > Rodentia > Cricetidae > Ondatra > Ondatra zibethicus. Next base: position 64,224 of record PVIU01010155.1, read on the forward strand.
TGCCTCTGTCCAAACAGCACTAATCTGGATCAAGGCACTTGAGGAAGGTCGAACAAGTGTACTCCTGAACATTTTCTGTAAATGTTTCCTCCTTCCCTCCCTCCCTTTTGTCCTCCCTTCTTCCGGCCCTCTGTTACCTTGACTTTATTCTCAGAGCTCTAAGAATTTTGACCATGTTGTTCTCCCTACTAGATTATTCTCACTCTTTCTTTTTCCTGCCTATTTCAATCTTTAGAATTTATCTATTTAAACTGACTATGCAGTCAACATCTCTTCTGCTTACATAGAAAGAAATGTAATATGCAGCTGTAGGCTCTTCTCTCAAAAGGAGATATTCTCTTGCCCTGATCAAAGTTGGCAGCATGACATTTTTGACCAAATGACCAATACTAAGACCAATACACTGTCAATACATTCTCTCCCTCTCTCTCTCTGACACACACATACACACCATGGGAGAGAGAGAAAGAGAGAGAGGTATAACAGCATGTTTGAACCCTCACCTCTCACTGTTCTTGAGAGACTTTTTTGAAGCTAAGGCTAGTCTGCTAGAAGAGGAGAGTATCAGAGCCTGTTTCCCTGGGATTACCCAGACAAAGCCCACCATTAATCACCAGTTCTTAGAGAAAGGCCATCCTGCTGTGCAGTCTGACAAAATTTACAGCTGACTGGAGACTCAGGAGCATGTCTACATAGGTCAACAAAAAACATCAGAAGAACTACCCAACAAGCTTTACTAAATTGCCAGTCTCTATAAATAGAAGCTAGAAACTGCCTCAAGTTTCAAACCACGACAGCGACCTAGAAGAATGACTCAGATATGTACTCTTAGTGAAGCCCTGCTTTCTTCAGGGTTGGCTTGGGCATCCCCGATCTTCCTCACACTGCTCTGCTTCTCACACTAAGAGATATTCATTGCTTTAGCTATTTCACACCTCGCCTACTTCTGCTCCCTGAGTCTCAGAGCCTCTTCAAACTAAAGGCATCTCCCTGGATGCCTGATACTTCCTCAATGCCCAGCATGAAGCCAGTGTTCCACAGGCATATGTAGCACTAAACAAACAGAAATTGAAAGTTTTCCCTAAGCAACATTCTACCCTGTTCCCCCCCCCCCCCCGCTTAATCAAAGTCTCCCTGGCCCTGATTTGAAGGACTGAGTGGGTGTTGATTGATTCCAACTAGCACTGCTTGAGTAGCATAATCCACCTCTATATTCCCTAAATAAGTTCCATGCCTGTTCAGTGTGTGCATGGCAGGCTTGATTGTAATTCACCCTCTACTCCATTACCCTTATTTATAACATGGTACTGGAGCACAGCCTGGGGCGCATGCAATGATTATAGGACCCTTTTGACTTGCAATTCCACACCATTCAGTCCAATTTAGTCGTGCCACAGATGGTGCCCAGTGGCAGGGAAGGAACGATTTGAGTATGGCAGGCTCATGGTGGGGAGGAGGAACAGTCCCTCTTGAATTTCTCACTGAAACAGAGGATATAAAAATCCAGATCAGGAAATGCAGCATCCCTCTGGAACTGGGCAGTTAGTGCCTAGGTAGTAGCAAACCGCACTTTCTCCAGAAGGACTAAGCATAGGCAATGGTCTTCTGACCATTCTGTGTTTATTTAGTTTAACTATTAATCATCTGTCTCCAGCTGATGTGATAAAATGCGATTTCTATACTGTAAGGTTAGCAATGGGGAATGTTAAATTCTGTTCTTGTCACTCTCTAGCCTTAAGAAAGTCATTCATATCTCTGGACAATAGTCTTCACATCTGATAAATGGGAGTAATGATTATTCTCCTGGACCCCTTCTTTAGATCTCTGGAAGGTGCCAATGATAAACTCATGAAAATAAATTTTAAATGTCATATTCTCTAAGGAAAAGTCAAGGTCATGTTTTAATACCGATGATATCACGGAAGATGTCTATTAATAAACAAGTGTCAAATGTGTCAATAGAAAAGACTGAAGTTCTGTCTGACTCATGAACTTATTTCCTTGCTGTAACAGAAGGCCTGAGCTTAGTTGCTGTCACTGACCAGCTCAGTAGAAATCTTTGCTACCTTCCTGGGTGAAAACTCTGGCAGAAAGTCACTTCTCAATGCTTCCTTTTCATCATGTAAACTCAGGAGGAAAACTTAAATCTCACTCTCTGAATTGAGACCCAAGTAGACAGGAACTAGATTCTTACTAACTTTTACCTCCTAAGGCCTAGAACAATGCTGGGTATAATACAACTACTCACCCTAAAATTAATAGAATGACTTACACTAGTTTGGCATTTATAGTGTTTGTGGCTGTGTGCATGTTTGCTCATTTCTTCTCCCCAGTGTCCCCCTGACTTAGGGATAATTACCAGTGCAGACATGCACAGTGTTGAGATCAGAGTCAGCTCAGGAACCAGCACCAGCCTCTGCTCAGTAAGGTTTGCAGCAGTGAATGCTGCTCCAACTACCATTTCTCCAGTTTTATACAAATAAATTGCTCTTTACTCTACTTAATACAGACATTTAGGATCGCCAGCTCTGAAGCACCCAAGCTTGTCTTTGATTGTAAATTCCTCGACAATAAGAATCACAATCTGTCAGATGTCCTCTGTAGGAAACTATGGTTACAATCTGGAGTGTCTTCAGAGTGTTGGGTTAGGAATCAGGAGTCTGAGTTATCACAACATGTCTCAGCCCTCTCCCATCTTATTTCCTCCATTTCCAGAGCCACAAAAACTAAACTTAGACTATGCCAACTCAGCAAATATTTCTAAAGAGTCTCCGCAGCATGATGCCCTTTGCTGAGAGCTTTTGGACATCTTTTCTCTGAGAATCTTACTGGGAAGTCCCAGTGACTCTTAAAGGGCTGAGAACCTAGCCTCTAGAACAAAGACACACTCTTCCACCATATTCTGTGTTGTCTCCCTAATTAACTACTAATCAGCTGGGTTTCCTGGCAAAGGTTCTTCTCTCCCAACTCTCGCTGTTCTCACCTTGGGAATTAGAGAAGCCAAGTGTCTGTAAAGGTTAGGTAGAGGAATGGTAGGGAACAAGTTAGTGGGAAAGGCACTCTTGAAAAAACAATCTGTATCTTGATGGATACTATGTCATACTACAGAGAAAATAACATAGCCCACTCCACAATTCACATGGTAAATCCTATACGTATGTCACTGGTATTGTGTTTCTGAGAATTACAATAGGAAATGGGAAATAGTCCACCTGATTTCACTCACCCCACACAACTACATTATAGGCAGTTGGCTTTTTCTGAATGTCGGACTTACTTAATAATATAATTTCTACCATCATTCTTATTCATATAGGTGATATGAAACATACTTAAAAGAATTCAGTTACTAGCAGCCAAGAGCACTGCCTTTCGATGAGCTAATGTGACTGTAACAAAGGAAGGTAGCTGCTTACTCACGATGAAGGTGAGTACTAACTTGGAGACATCATTACAGAGAGTATTCAGTGACAGCCAGGTCAGGTAAGTTACATGCGCATCACAAGCCATTTCCGCAAGCTTAGAAATAGAGGTGACCCTACAGGGGAGCTCCCATTTGTATATATTTTCTCCCAAAGCACAACTGTGTTCTTAAATGCATGTATTTCATGAATCATGTTTCTACATACTTCCAGAAAACCATTTTATTGGTTACTTAAAACACAGAATACATGCTCATATGAGATTACAACCTCATATAAATGGATGCACACAGACACACGTTGATATATGTGTATATGCATATACAGACACCAGCACAACAGAGGTTGTGGTCTTAGAAATTCATGCATGCCTACATTCTCCAAAACTGCTCCTCTCTTATGCTGGCACCAAGAACTTGTGTTCATATGTACATGTCTATACATTCCCTGGCATATGGGAACCAGTCACTCTGACAACCCAGCATCCATAGGTAAATAACTATAACTTATATGCGCACACACACACACACACACACACACACACACACACACACACACACACGCTTATCTGGTTCATCCTCATGCATATTCTGTCATGCATGTTCCATCATGAATTTCTACACTAACAAGTGGACAAAGACATTTTACATATGTCTACATTCAGTTCCCCCATGAACAGACATACATATGCATATCCCAACAGGTCTGGGTACATTTGAATCTAAGGGCAGACCTAATTCTCATATCTGTGCCCTTACATATTCTGACATTGAACAATATTTCTGACTCCTGGAGGATCTACTATGGATTTGTCCTTCCTTTGCACTCAAGGAAGTAATAGAAATCCCCTCCTCCCTTCCTCTGCAAGCCTATATCCTGCTTTCTGGAATGACTGGCATGTTGTCGTGGAGCAAGAAGAGCAGAGCTCTCTGTGCTCCTGAGCTGTCCATCCTCTTAATCTGTTCTGATTTCTTCTGTGAAAAAATTTGCTACTGACTCGCTATTTCATCCCCTCCGCCTAGTGTCCTTGAAACAGACAGGTTGTCATGAGGCGGAAAAAGGCCCATTGATGCTAAGCCCCAGGCAGCCTGGTGACATTCCCATGGGGCTCTTGCTTTCTTTCACACCATGCAGGAAGCCTAGCTAGGAGGCTAAATTCAGTCTCTTCAGTATCAGGAAAAGATAAACCAAAACAGTTAATAAATCGTTAGTACTCCTTATACTATGTCTGTAGATGGGTGTGATGCTTGGTCAGCACTGCATTCTTCAATTTCTTTAATACTCACAATGAGAAAGGAGCTATGAGCAAACCCATTTTACAGAGAGGGAAACAGGTTTCTCTAGGTAAAGGCATTATTTGAAGGCACTGCCTTCAGTAAACCGGGGAGTGTGAGTAAAGTGGAAGCTCAGCTCTACATGTCTCAGAGCACTTTCAATGCTTAGCAGGGTCTAGACCAGTGGTTCTCAGCCTTCCTATTGCTGTCACCTTTTAATACAGTTCCTCATGTCATAGTGACCCCCAACCATAAGGGGCAAGGAGAACATGAGGGAATGGGATTGTCGAGATGGAGGAAGGACAGAGATAAGAGCAAGAAAAGAGATATCTTGATTGAGGGAGAAATTTAGGGGGCTAGCAAGAAACCTGACTCTAGAGAAATGCCCAGGAATTGACAAGGATAACCTCAGCTAAGACCCTAAGCAATAGAAGAGAGGGTGTCTGAACTGGCCTTGCCCTGTAGTCAGACTGGTGAATAATAACTATCACCATAGAACCTTCATCCAGCAACTGATGGAAACAGAGGCAGAGACCCACATCAGATCACTGGACCGAGCTCCTAAAGACCAGTTGAAGAGTGAGAGGTATGAGAATATGAGGAAAGAGGTCAAGACCATAATGGGTACACCCACTGAAACAGTCTACCTGAGCTAATGGGAGCGCCCCAACTCTAGCCGGTCTAGAAGGAACAAGCATAGGACCAAACTAGTCCCTCTGAATGTGGACTTGACAGTTTCATGGATGAATGTTTCCTTGACAGTTACATGGCTGGGGCAGACTGAGGGGCCACTGGCAGTGGCACCAGGGTTTATCTCTACTGCTTGTACTGGCTTTTTGGGATCCTGTTCTCTTTGGATGGATACCTTGCTCAGCCTAGATATAGTAGGGAGGGCCTTGGACCTTTCCCAAAGCAATACCTTACCCTCTCTGAGGAGTGGATGGGGGTCTGGTTGGGGGTAAGTGGAGGGCATGGGAGGAGGAGAGGGAGTGGTAACTTGGATTGGTATGTATAATGCAAAAAGATAGTTTGTTTTCTTGTTTAAAAAATTAAAAGGAAAAAAATTATTTTTGTTGCTACATTGTAACTGTAATTTTGCTAACTTTATGAATAGTAATATCAATATCTGATATGCAAGATATCTGATACACAACCCCCATGAAAGTGTTGTTCTAACCATACAGAGGTCACTACCCACAGGCTGAGAACCACAAGTCTAAGCAAAGGCTGTCTAGCCACAGAACTACCTAACCTCAATCTGTGTCCATTCAGGGGTTTTTGAAGGTATTTCAAATGTAGAAGTCCTTACACCAGCTCATCCTGGTAGTAAAATCCAGAGTTGACCAAGGTGGTGAGGAAGGAAAGACAGTTTAGGGAAGAAGAGGAATAGGAAAGGAGAGCAAAATGAGGCAGTAGTAGGCAATTTAATTCATTTCTCCCTTATGACCATGATGAAGTCCTGAGGCCCTTCTCTCTACCAGATATTGTCTGAAAGACTGACAGTGCTTAGTGGACAGTGAGGGAACCTTATCTGTGGAACTGACAGACTACTCGGACTCATGCGTATCTTACAGAGGATGTTAACCTTGATTGGGTGCTCTAAAATATGTTTATCCAATATGACATATGTACAAATAACATTATACAGACTAGACAGGCTGGATCTAGGTGTGTGTGTGTGTGTGTGTGTGTGTGTGTGTGTGTGTGTGTGTGTAGATGCATGTAACAAAGGGGATTACAATTTTGAAGCAGAGAAAATTGTGTATGAGGGGCAATGTGCAAATGATATAATTATACTATAATCTGCAAAAATTAGAGGTAATAAAAAAGATAAAATATATTGGCATGTTTTTCAAATAAGTGAGGAGAGAATGATACAAAACGACTTCCAGCTGTCCCGTCTTGCAGTAGGGAGGTTCCCCACAAAGGTCCTTAGTTATCCATCAAGCTGTTCACCTTTATTACCCCACATGATAGTCCTAACTACACACAGTTTTTCTACCCCTTATTTATTCATGAATGCATGAGCTCACATATATATATGATTAGC
>PVIU01010156.1:0-17550 GCA_004026605.1 Ondatra zibethicus
CCTCCTCCTCCTCCTTCTCCTCCTCCTCCTCCTTCTCTTGTTCTCTCTGTGTGTATGTGTGCATGCATGTGTGTGCGTGTGTGTACCTACCTCATATATGTGTGAATACTCACTTATGTTTGTGTGCCTGTACATATTGTTATACATAGCCCATTACGCAGCATGAGGAAAGAGAGAGATGGCACTTATGGGTTCCAAAGACTTTATTAAATCACCACATTAGTGGGTCATGGATTCGTCAGGGCTGCAGGACAAGGAGCCGTGTTTCTCCTGACAGCCCCGAGCCGGGCCAGAAGTGGGGCTTATAAGCATCAAAATCACAAACTTTTTTGCCAAGTTACAGTCACAGTTTTCACCAATCAGAAGTTAAAGATTAGGGACTTCCTTGTGTTTTCTGTCTTTGTCAACCAACATAGAATCCAAGCCTTTCAGTGCAATCAATCAGATTTCTTTGTTCTATCTGTTGTTAGGAACTGCCAGGTTTCTAGAGGACTAAAGATGCATAACGATTATTTATATGGTTTAGGGAGGAAGTGGGTCAGCCATTGGAAACTTTTCAGCTCCCCAACAGTTTGGGAATCTGAACTTTATTTCACCCTACAGGTAAAATGGAGTCTGAAGCCAAAATGGCAGTACATAGGCCATAGTACATATGATTGTTTCTGAATTTGGGGGCCTGAAGTTGGTATGAAAAAATCTTCCTTAATCATTCTTTGACCTAATTTACTGAGGCAGGTTCTCTCAGTCAAAACAAGCTCATCAATTTGGCCAGTTTCTCCAGCCAGCTTGCTCCAGAGAGTCTCTCTCTCTGTCTTCCATGGCTGGAACTATGGGTGAGATGCCATGCCCACTTGGAATCTGCATGGGTCCTAAGGACCTAAGCTTTATCCCTTAAACTTACTTATTAGGTAGTCAGAAAGAATTTATTGACCTCTTCTTATTCTTATAAGTTCTATCAGCTGCTATTAATACACTTTAGAATTTGAAGATTTAGTAATAGCTTCCATAAATTTTCATTTGGAACACAGTTTTATGAATAATTTAGAATAAAAAAATAGCAAAATTCTTACAGTTACTTCTCTTGCACACACACACATATCATCTATGAGCATTGAGTGATTTCCCCCTTTTACTCTTTCCTTCCTTAAAATATCAGTAAATGATAAAGGATTATGAAGGAAAAGCAAACATATAAGATAAATGCTTTTAAAGAAAGAAAATAAATATTAGAGCCCACGTCTATGCTTTGAGTTGGCCTACTCCAACGTCCATCCCATCTACGACTTGCTGGAGTGTGTGAAAGGACTGGTCCTGTGGAACCACAGGCACAGGATCTCCCTGACTTGGGGCAACAGTAGGACACGCGAGAGGAGTTTCAGTGAGGATCCAGTATTGATGGTGACCAAAATCCAGAGGCTTTGAAGCAGACAAACAACTCATTGCAGTGGAGAGCTGCTTGTAAAGCTGAGTGGACAAAAGGGTTTATGTTGCGTGACACACGTGGCTCCCAATGCCAACAGGACAAATGAAGAAATGATGGAGAGGCAGGAAAGAAGGAGGAGCAAATTGGTTTTTTAAATTAATATTTTTATTTTTTAAGTTTTCTTTTCTGGGGGTATTGCAGAAGTAAAGGGTTGATATAGAGGGACTGAGGGGTATTGGGGTGCGTGATGTCAAATTTCCAAAGAATCAATAAAAACTTATCAATATTTTTTTAAAACGTCCTTGTACTCTGTGGTTTGGTCTGTTCCAGGTGGACCTGTCCTAGCCATTATTGTTTAGAAATAGAAAGGTTTGAGACCAAGTGCAGCCTCATGGGAAAAGAGCAACAGAAATCTGCTGTCTCCTGTTGTATAGGCCAGATGAGGGTCTTACTTAGTCCTGTCCATCTTTTCTTGGGAAGGAAATTCTCTCTGTATTCTTCTCTTTTGGAAAGTCTGCAGAAAAACATGGCTTAAAGGACTGCATACCGACTATTCTGAGTTCTCTTATGTTCTGGGCTATCAAATATTATTAATAGGCTGGTGTGTCCTCCAAGGAGGTGAAACTGGTTTCTGGAGGACTCTTCTCTTTAAGTCTAAGTAACAAATGTGTACATCAAATCTGCTGATATAACTAAATCTATAATATCAGATTTTAAAAGGGAAATTTTTGATGGGGGAAAATCAAATAATGTTCTCATAAGGAGGCTGCGATGAAAAGCACATTGCAAACAGCCTAAAGCAAAGCATCTCTCATTCCCTCTGCTTCCCAGGAAGAGTCAGGTCGAGTCCATTGACTTGTAATGTGATCACCATCCCAGGTTCTTTCTGATGGGTTTTCTATGCTGTCTTGGGCACCAGGTTTCCATCTGCAGGGTCGTCTTGCCTTGACTCGTGGATCTGATTGCTGCAGCTCTAGAATCACAGATAGCTGTCAGGAAGAAGAAAGTAGAGAAAGAGAAAGCATATGTTTGGGCGAATCAAGCTCTGTTATAGGAACCATCTGATGCCACTCAGCAATCTCCAAAGACATCTTCCTAGGCAGAACACAGTGAGGGGCACCGCGTTTGCAAGTCAGTCTGGGGGATTCTGGCCAATGTACTTATCAGAGCTAGGCATGCTGCCATCCCCAGTGAAATTTGGGTTGTGTTAATAAGAAAGGAAAAATGGGCATTGGGTAGACAACTAGCAGCCTACTTAGTGGTCTCTCCTGCTGTTTATTTTCACATTAGCTAAACAGAGTAAGGAATGGTGTGAGGTTTGGGAAAGAAGTGGTGCATTTCTACTTTGCACTAAGACTCTCTAATCTGATGCTAGAACTGCAAATGGAGACTTTTCTCCATCTTGCCTGAACCGGTTTCTCTCCACCCGCCAGTCACTACAACCATTTATAACATAACCACTTGGAGGCTTACTATTAATTGTAATTGTTTGGCTAAATACTTTAGGAATATTACTGACTAGCTCTCACAATTAAACTAACCTATTTCTACTCATCTGTGTATCGCCACATGGCTGTGATGCCCTGCCATGTTCCTCCTTCAGTGGCTACAGGGTGTCTTCTCCATTCCACCTTCTTTCTCTCTGTATCTTTGTTTGGGTTTCCTGCCTGGCTCTGTTCTGCCTGGCTACTGGCTGAAACAGCTTTATTCATCAACCAATGAGAGAAGCACATATTCACATCATACAGAAGGACTTCCTACATCATAAAAATTTATAAATAAGTCTTTCTCTGAATGTGTGTCCTCTGGTAGGTAAGGCATAATTTGTAAACTGAGGACTGTCTTCATTCAGCTCCTAGATTTTGGGTATAAAAATTTTACATTCTAAATGCTTCAAGGGGAACCATCAACTCATGATGAATTGAGCTGATGAAAATGTATTGCTTAGTAATTTTGAGTTTTGTGGATGGATATTGGATTTTGGATAGAGAAAGGCAGCATTCTTTCTGTAGTTGTTTTCTCCTGTTTTCCAAGTGAAGTGATATTGGTAATGGGTACTTTATAGAGTGACTGGCATCAGCAGCCTGTGATCTTTAACAAATAAATAAGTGCTGACATCCTTAAGTGGCCAACAGTGTATGTGGGGGATGGAAACTGCAGTGGAATTTAAAAAAAAATGTCTGTGGTTCTTGGCGTTATTACTTCCTAGAGTTGAAGTGGCACTGTAGTGGCTGCCAAGGCTCCGGGATTCAGGCACACAAACGCAGAATCATTTTCACAGCACATTATGTTCAGTGGCAGAATTAGATTCAGGACCTCGGTGCTTATTGGGTCAGAGTAGGCAGTATTTAGTGCTTGTCTGCTTGGGTTTGCTTCTCTCTCTGTCTCTCTCCTCTGCTTTCCTCCATCCCTGTCTCCTACCATCGTCACCTTTTCGTGAAGTGTTTGAGATTTTGGCCTCTTAGGGATTGTTGCAGAGAACAGACAATTATACTTGAAGGAATAATTTTAAAAGAGGTGTTTTCTTTTTTCTTTAAGGACTAATTTTCAGAAGTATGATGTTTCTTGAATAAAAAAAAACCTGTTTTCTTCTAATCCATTCCAAGTCTTCATACAGGGAGTAATATGGCTCAACGCTATGTTCCATATTTTGTACCTTGGTGAATACTTTATTTTAAAAGTGCACATTAAAATAAAAAATTAAATTATTTCAGGCAATTTTCGATAAATTGCAAGATCTTCTGCTGTTTCATCTGTATAATGCCACTTAGGCATTTTCCAGTTGAAAAAATAAATTCAAGACTACTTCCCCTGTGTGATAAGACTCTAACAAGCAACCAGGAGTCTTCCCAAAAGGGGAGAGATAGAAAGTATTAAACACATTTAATTAAATACTTGGGCATTGAATTGAGACCTGGAGGAACACATGTGGCTGATGGGACAAATCTATGAACAGAACAGTGCTTGTTGGCAGAGAGCTTGGCTTGGGGGAGCCAAGGAAGGGCCTAAAGGAAAGACAACAGACACTACAACAGAGCAGAGAGCTGAAGTTCTAGTCAGAGCTGACTAGAGGAAGCTTCTGGGGTGGGAATCCCAAGCAGAAGTTTCTGTTAGAAGGCAGGGATTTTTTTCTGCATTATTTTCTTCTATAGTGCCAATGCCTACAGATGCTTTTTAGAATTTAGTCAGCATATATTGCATAATTATTGAAATAGAAGGTTGAATGAAACACAAGGAGCCCTGTACCTGAGATGTATTTAGGGAAGTGTTAAGAGATAAAATATTTCATGTGTGATACTAAGATTTGGCTATCATTCCAAAGAAAATGGAAAGTCAAGTCATGACTGAAAATCTGAAAAAAGATGATATGGGACTTTTCACTATAAGTGATATCATGGCTGGCTTGGACAGTGCTCAATTGGATTCAGAGAAATTATCTGTGGTGTTATTATAGCCTACTTGTTGGTTACCTGTAATGATTAAAAGAAAGGAGAAAAGATGATTGAAAAGATGCCAAAAAGACATAACAGCAGGACTTAGTGACCAATTTGGAGTGGGTGACAGAGGTCAATGGAGTCTAGCTTCCAAATACTGCTTGGACATATATGAATGCAGGTGATGTTGGGTTATAACCAGGAATGAAGAAGGAAAAATATGTTGGGTGATAATGAGTTGAATTGTAGTGATATTGATTCGAGATATATCAGTAGAGAAATTTAAGTAGTATGACTATTATTATTATTATTATTATAATCTATTAATTTTGAGTCAGGGTCTTGCAACACAAATGCAGAAGGACCTCCTACACCAGGGTCTGACTACACTCTACATATCCCAAGCTGATCTTAAACCCGTGATTCTCCATCCTTGGCCTCCCAAGTGCTAGAGTTATAAATGTGTGTGTTGTGTCTCATGTTGTGTGATTTTTAGATTTTTAAAAATATAGTTTAATATAATAATATAATATTATATATAATATGATATATATAATATGATATGGAGCAAGAGCATGAGAGAGAGAGAGAGAGAGAAGTGCTGATAGTAGTACATGGTAATACTTTCTCTTCCTGAATATTGTGTCTTGATTGGTAGACCACTGTGATATTTATCATAATTTTTCCACAATCCTATATTCCACATTAAAGCACACATAACCATATAAACACTTCTGGGCTCTGCTTCCTTTTCTGTCTCCTTCTGACCTTTAATATTTACAGTTACTTAATGATCTATTCTACCCTGGTTTCCCAGGCCTTTGAATTAAACTGTGGAGTGCCTCCTATTTCATGTTACCGCTCTGAAATTTTGTCATGCAAGCAGAGTAGATGCTATTTGCTCTGTGTTGGTCTGCACTCTGTGCAGAGCGTATCTATAGCAATGGCCATGCTTAGTCTAGTCCTTTGTATGTGGTTCTTCAAGACCAAGTTTACATATCATAGAATTAGCTACAAGAATTAGCTTCTAGGAGAGTCTGAGTTGTACCTCCATGTTTAGTTGTAAAAAGTTGCTAGACATCTATTTCTTGAACAGACTGTCTGGTTAATGGTCACTTACCTCTCTTTGTTGGAGGAAGCCATCCTGGAGACAACAACTGTGCTCTCTTCTTAGGGCTTCCAAAGTCCAACTATTTCCTATTGGCGAAAAAAATCATATTTCTTGGCAACTCAGTTTCTGAAAAGGCTGGTAAGAAATGCTACAATTCTGTTTCTTATATGGGATGATGGATTTTTGTTTTTTTACTTTTTCTTAGAAATAATGAAAGTAAGAAAAGCATGGACTTACTGTGAAAAAACATATGCAAAGACTGGATAGACGGGTACTTGATTGATGGGTGTGTGTGGTTAAATGGGATCTCTGGTCCCTCTTATCCCTCCATATGTCTATACTAGACTATAATAAAGAAAATGCATGCATTAAATTAAAAGTATTACTAGAGGTACAGCCGTTAGCTCCTCTACTTTTGTGCAGGACACTCATTTCCCCATAAGACATGCTTATGAGACACAAAAAGCCAACTGTCTATTGCATGGAAGAAATGAAAATCAAGTGAACGATTGCACTCAATGGCTGATGAATTATTCAAGATTGTTTGTATCAGTGCCTGGCTTGGTGTGGATGGAGGCAGGGATAACAAACCGAGTGTTCCAAACCATTGCAGCTGCTCTGCACTAAGAGGGTAGTTCAAATGGGGTCTGTGGCCCCTTCTCTCATGTTCAATTCATAAAGTGTTAGCATTTTATAAATAGGGATTTATAGCATTTTGCAAGAGAATACTACAATATTAAGGGGAGCACATTATGACAATAATGTAGCAATAATTATGGTAATATGGATGCACATTTTTACGGTACTTGGGTTTTTAATGGGTTGTCATATGCTGCATTTCATTTAAGCCATATGATCTGGTTTGTAGTTATAATTTACTGAACACATTTAGAGAGAATTTTGCCTGTGCAACGGTGGAGCTGGCATTGAAATCAGTGTTCTCTGTCTCTCCTTTGAGGTCCTCTGCCCTCAGCTCACACAACAGGAAGGTTCTGGGCATATTGTTCTAATTTTGCTGGGTCATCAGAATGAGATGCATTTTCAGAGTACTAGATTGACCACCCACTTCTTTATTAGAGAGAGATTTCTCTCTAGTGGTTTATTATATATCATAGGCTCCTGTGAAACAGGAGAGAATTCCAGATAGCCAGACTTGGTTACTCACTCAATGTCTTCATCGTTGGTGAGAGAATTTATCAGAAGAAGGCTGTCAGGAAGAAGCAGGCTGGATGTCTGAATCCACTTATTCCTCATTATGCAGCGTCAGGCTTGATTGATAGAAAGAAGGTAGAGAAAAGTATTAGTGTATCATTGAGTTTTCTTTCAGGCAGATGCCTGAAAATTGTTTGTCGAGAATGTTACATGCATTCTCCTTTACGTTAATTGTTTCCAGTGGAGTTGCTGCTAAGTCTATAGCCTGTAAATGTCCAGTCACGAACATGAGCAAAAGCAGGCTCCTGCGTGAGGGTATCAAGTCAACATACCTTGTTTCATCTGCCTTCCTTTCCTTCTATTCCTCTTTTATTGGAGAAAATTTCAGTTTTTAAATGGTAGTATTCAGGCATTTATGACCCTACGTTCCTCTTTGCCATCTCTAAAGCTTAAAACTTCATTCACAGAAACACAGATTTTTTTCTCAGCTTTCTACCCTGGTGTTTTGTTTTCCCTTCATTCATTTTGACTTCCAAATGAACTTCTTCCCTCTTGGTTGTAGGCACAGAACATAGATGCTTTGTTCTGTGTTTTTGTTTCTTTGTCTGAGGCTGTCTCACTGTGCAGCTTAGCTGGCCTTGAATTCAAGGCTCTCCTGCCTCACCTTTCTTGGATATAGACATGTATCACTGTGCTTAGTTAATGTATTTTTTATGAATAAAAATTACTATTTATTTTAAGTGACATCTTTTAAGTTCAAGCACAAACATCTTTCTCATTCTCCTCTTTCAACAGCATATAATAGCTTCTACATGGTTCTCAGCCCTTGGGGCTAAGGAATATGTCATTATCTTAGTTTAGGGACTGTTCGTTATGATGGACTCTTTCAAAATATATTTTAGTACTTGCAAAATAACAGTTATAAAAGGAATTTTGTTTAATTTTTGTCTTTGTGACCCTCCACTAAGAGTATCAGTGTCTCTGATGGTTTGTGCTTTGGAATGCTTCCTTTGACCTTTGTCTATTTCGCAAGTCGTTATGCGCTGAAATTCATTGTGTTGATGCTCTTTCTGAAGCCTCTGTGTCTGCCGTACACCGGTGTGACTGTGGAGTTGTTGGGTAAACTCCAGTGAACATTAGGGTCTTGCAGGAGTTAGACTTTCCCTACAAGCACTATGAGCATGCATCACTGAGGCTGGGGCCTGGGTGTCTGGACTTCTACCTTTTTAGATGATCCTAAAACTTCATTTTTGAGAAAGCCTGAGTCATTGAGTTAGTTTATTTTGAATAGAATTCTGTGGCATTCTTCCTACAGGTATGAGGCATTCTAAATATGCTTAAAAACTATAATATGGGCAAGGCCTGAGGCCAGAGGATGGCAACTTCAAGGCCTGTCTGGGCTACAGAGTGAGTTCAAGTTCAGTTTGAGCAACTTAATGGGACGACCCTGTCTCAAAATAAAAAGTCAAAAGAAGATACATATATGTATATTCCAGTGGGAGAGAGCTTAAACAGTACACCCGAAGCTCCATGTTCAATACCCAATACATAACAACAATCGAAAAAAGCACTAACACAGACAAAAAGCTGTGTTGCTGGTGTCTATGAATTCTTTGACACTGTAGAATCAATAATGATACATGTGATGTTGTCCATGTAATTTAATGCAATGCTTTCTTTGCTGGAGTTTATTAGTGTGGTGCATTCTATGTTAAGATGTCATTTTCAACATGATCTCTCTCAAGAATCTCTCACTTAATAGGAACAATAAGAAAAACTCAAATCGCAATATTTTTCTATTGTTAATTTCTTATTTGTTTATTTTAAATTTATGTGCATCGGTGTTTTGCCATGATTGCTGGGTCCCCTTGAATTGGAGTGACAGACAGTTGTGAGCTGCCTTGTAGGTGCTGGGAATTGAACTCCAGTCCTCTGAAAGAGCAGTTAGAGCTCCTAACCACTGACCCGTCTTTCTAGCTCCTGCTGGTGTTAATTTCTGTGACATAATAATTGCTTCCATTTGTGACCACATTTTGTGGGTCTTTTTATTGGTGGAAAATTTCAGGATATTTAGAAAATATAGTTTAATTCACCCGCTTCATCATGGCCAGCATCTTGATGGACTAGTATTGATGTTGAAGCCAAAGCCAATACTGGTTTTGCAGTTATCCGAAGATCTGTGATTAATTTCAGCATCAGGGCATTTTTAAAATTAATGCAGTTTCTTTGAAAGTGAAAATGAACAGGCAACACGCAGACACTTAGGCAAGCCTTTATCAATCCTACCTAGGTAAATGAGCGGTATTCTTTAGTGAGGAAATTATGCAATAACAGATCAGTTGCTGACACACGTTTTCTCTTTGAACTTTGCAAATACCTCTTTCATAGATGGATCTAGTTTTCTTGAGACAGGAAGGGAATACATTGAAAGATTGGAGATTAAAAGAATTACCCTAGAGCCCAATTTAAAATTCCATAATGCCTTCATCTATGATTTCTTGTCTGTTTTCAGGGACTTTCTTCCTCGAGGCTCAGGCATCGTGACCCGACGACCTCTTGTACTTCAGCTTGTCACTTCTAAAGCAGGTAATTAGTGTTTTACCAATTAATTAGTAAATATGTTTACTGTGTGATGTGCACACCCCATGCAATTGTCATTTTTATTCGTGGGCACTAGATGTATCAACAAAACCACTTTTACAGCTGGTCTGGTATGAGCAGCTGTCTGCATTACTCTCAAGAATGCTTTCCTGTCTGATATTCTTTTGATTACATGGAAGAGGAAGTCTTGCATTCATATAGATTTTTAACACGATTTTTTTAGGCCAAGAAGATATTTGCTTATTGTAATCCATCTTTGTAAGTTCATTTTATCATATTATCATGAACACTCCTTTTGTGTAAACTCTTTCTGCATGCGTGTATATCATATGTGTGACTATTCTGCCATAAAAATGAACCATTTAAGGAACTAGAGAGCTAGCTCAGTGGTTAAGAGCACTTCCTCCTTTGTCAGGGAACCTGAATTTAGTTCCCAGCACCCTCATCAGGTGGCTCCAACCACCTATACCTTTAAGTTTAGAGGATTCAACATCTCTTCTGGTCTTTGTGCACACTGTACTCACATGTACATACTCATACATGCATATAATTAATTTTAGAATATTATGTAATGGTCCAACTTCAGGTTCTCCTCATAGACAACCAATGGTTGCGCATCATCTGTGTACAGGATTATTCTTTGTGCCTCATGTGTTCTTAAAATCCTTGTCAAAATTTTACTGACTATAGCTATGTGGATTTATATTTGAATTCTCAGTTCTAATCAATTGATCATTATTTCTATTCTTGTACCAATATCATGTTGTCTTAAATACCTTTGCTCTATGATAATATTATTTTTTTTAAGGTTAGAAAGTGGCACTTTTAGTTTGTTCTTTAGTTTCAAGACCATTTTAGCTACCCTGAGTTCTAACTTCTGCCTGTCTAGAATCATCTTATTTTATCCAAGAAATGTGAGATTATTTTTTTAACTTCTGAAAATCAATTAATATAATACATGTGTCGATAGACTCAAGAAAAGCAACAAAACCCACAGTATCATCTCAGTAGGCTAAGCATTATACATTCATTCAGAAAACTTGTAATAAACTAGGAATTAAGGGGTGCTTCCTCAGCCTAACAGACATATGAAAACCCCTCTGCTAACATACCTGTAAAAAAGGAAAGCTAAGGCAATGGTTCTTAACCTTCCTAAATACTGTGACCCCTTTAATACAGTTCCTTATATTTTGGTGACCCACAACCATAAAATTATTTTCACTGCTATTTCATAACTGTAACTTTGCTACTGTTATGAATTTTAATTTACATATTTTTGGAGATAAAGGTTTGCCCAAGGATGTGCGACTCACAGGTTGAGAACCATTGCCTTAAGATGAATAAGACAAGCAAGTTTTCTCTTATCAATTTTATTTGACATTGTTTTGGAAGTTTTAGCCAATGAAATTTGTCAAGACAAAGAAATAAAAGACTTCTAGATTGGAAAGTATGAAGTAAAATGTCTACTTAGAGATAGATGTCTGATGATGCATATAGAAAATATGAAGGAATCCACTATATGCTATTAGAACTAATAAATGAGTTCCAGAGATTGCAGGGTTCAAGATCAATATGTCAAACTAGATTATAATTATGTCCACTTGCAATGAGCAATCTAAAAATGAAATTTAAAATCCAGTGCCATTTGCGTTTGCATCAAAAAGAGTACACTACTCAGAAATGCGTTTAACAAAAGAAATTCAAAACAGTGGTTGGGGAAATGACTCAGTGAGTAGGAGTGTTTGGTCCGCAAGGAGGAGGACCTGAGTTCAAATCCATAGCTCTCATATAAATACTGGACATGGCTGCATGTGATTGTAATCACAGACCTGGGGGACAGAAGCAGGCAAATCTCAAGAGCATACTGTTCTCATTCTGTGGAAACCTTTGTCTCTTAAGCTGAGTAAGATTCTGTTGTGTACATGAAGCACATTTTCATCACCATTGATGCATGTCTAGACTGATTCCAACTCCTATCTGCCATACTAGAATGGTGCAATAGTTGCATGCCTGCTCTGGGGGTAACCAGCCATCTTTCTCTCTCTCTGATTGGATTTGAGGCTAACTCAGTAGGAGGGAATTCATACTTGATACTGTAGACCCAGTTCCAAACCCAAAACTGAGGCTGCCTTAGTACAAAGCGGGGAGCTTAGTACTGTTTAGATTGATATGGTGCCAATCTGCTTTCTAAACATCTATATTTGTACGCATAGACAAATGCTGGTCTTAGCCTTAATTGGAAAAGCTTCTCTTTGCATTGAACGGTGGTGAATGCCGAGAATCCTGGATGCTCAAGGTGCTGAGAATTAATGGAATTTAACTGCTCAACCCTAAACAGAATGTCTGCATCACCCTCTCTAAGGTTTAGGGAACATCTCTACTATTGGGAGCAGAAAGAAGGTAGAAACTAGAAGACAGGGGAAAGGGATGGCTAATGCTTTGTTTTGGGCATGACACAGCCATCGCAATCATGATATCACAGCAACTTTGGCTGCCAGTTCTGAGCTTGCATAAGACTGAGGGTGTCAATAGTCAATCATGGATTTGGGAGGGATGAATGGGGTCCTAGCGTTCACTACTGAATTATTGGTTACTGATGAATCCTGGGTGAGCCAAGTGGTTTTCTGAAATTGTACACACTGGTGAGCCCACTAGGCTCCAGTGGATAGTTCCCAACCTCTGTTCATACAGACAGAATTCTGTCCTAGTTGAATTCAGTGTGAAACAAAACAACATGAAAGTGGGTGAGGGACTCAGACAGAAGAGGAGAGTAACAGGACGGGAAGGGCGGGAAAGGATCAGAAGGCAAGAGTAACTAAAACACGTCATAGGTAGTTATGAAATCATCAAAGAAAAAATACGATAAAAATTAAAACAAACAAAAAAACTGGGAGGAAAAAATGTGGGTGTGTGCTCGCTGCTGATTTGCTTGTGACTTCATGTTGTAACCAGGGACAGTTATTTAAACATAGGTTCCTTTGATTGGTTCATTCAACAAATACTTTTTAAAAAAAATACACAACATAAAACAAGACTAAAAATAGAATTATAGATCAATAATATCACAGAGAGTTTTATTATACTTCTTAAAGATTTATTTGATTATATCTTTAATATTTTGATAACGTCATGTGAGTACTATATTTAAATAATCCCTTTCTCTCTCCCTTCCAAGTTCTCTTATGTCCCTCCTCAGAGTCATGGCCTTTCTTCTTTAATTATTTCATCCTAACCAAAACAGTTAAATCAAGAGGAGACCCCTAACAAATAAGAAGATTGGAAAGCTTTCCAACTAAAAATAACTCATGTTCAGATGGAATTCATAACAAAATTGTACCACACTTATTTTCTTTCTTTTCTTTTTCTTTCTTTTCCTTTCCTTTCCTCCTCCTTCATCCTCTTTTTCTGTTCTTATGCCAATACCAGGCTGTTTTCAGTACTGTAGCTCTGTAGTAGAGTTTGAAGTCAGGGATTGTGATGCCTCCAGAAGTTCTTTTATTGTACAGGATTGTTTTGGCTATCCTGGGTTTTTTGCTTTTCCAAATGAAGTTGAGTACCGTTCTTTCAAGGTCTTTGAAGAATTTTCCTGGGATTTTGATGGGCATTGCATTGAATCTGTAAATTGCTTTTGGTAAGATTACCATTTTTACTATGTTAATTCTGCCTACCCAAGAGCATGGGAGATCTTTCCATTTTCTGGTGTCTTCTTCAATTTCTTTCTTCAAAGATTTAAAGTTCTTGTCATACAAGTCTTCCGCTTGTTTGGTTAGAGTTACTCCGAGATATTTTATGCTATTTGTGGCTATTGTGAAGGGTTTTGATTCTCTGAATTCTTCCCCAGTGTTTTATCATCTGTGTACAGGAGGGCTACTGATTTTTTGAGTTAATCTTGTATCCTGTTCCATTGCTGAAAGTGTTTATGAGTTGTAGAAGTTCCTTGGTAGAATTTTTGGGGTCACTTATGCAAACTATCATATCATCAACAAACAGTGAGAGTTTGACTTCTTCTTTTCCAATTTGTATCCCCTTGATATCCCTTTAGTGTCTTATTACTCTAGCTAGGACCTCAAGTACTATATTGAATAGGTATGGAGAGAGTGGACAACCTTGTCTTGTTCCTGATTTCAGTGGAATCGCTGGGAGTATCTCTCCATTTAGTTTGATGTTGGCTGTTAGCTTGCTGTATATTGCCTTAATTATGTTTAGGTATGATCCTTGTATCCCTGCTCTCTCCAAGACCTTTATCATGAAGGGATATTGTATTTTGTCAAATGCTTTTTTGGCATCTAATGAGATGATCATGTGGTTTTTATTTTTCAGCTTGTTTATATGGTGGATTACATTGACAGATTTTCCTATGTTGAACCATCCCTGCATCTGTGGGATGAAGCCAACTTGGTCATGGTGGATGATGGTTCTGATATGTTCTTGGATTCGATTTGCTAGTATTTTATTTAGTATTTTTGCATCAATGTTCATGAGTGAGATTGGTCTGTAATTCTCTTTCTTAGTATTGTCTTTCTGTGGTTTGGGTATCAGGGTAATTGTAGCCTCATAAAAAGAGTTTGGCAATGTTCCCTCTGTTTCTATTTTGTGAAATAATTTAAGGAATATTGGTATTAGTTCTTCTTTGAAAGTCTTGTAAAATTCTGAGCTGAAACCATCTGGTCCTGGGCTCTTTTTGGTTGGGAGACTTTTGATGACTGTTTCTATTTCTTCGGCAGTTATAGGTCTGTTTAATTTGCTTATCTGGTCTTGATTTAATTTTGGTAAGTGATATTTATCCAGAAAGTTGTCCATTTCCTTTAAGTTTTCCAATTTTGTGGAGTACAGGTTTTCAAAATATGGCCTGATGAACCTCTGTATTTCCTTTGTGTCTATTGTTATGTCCCCCTTTTCCTTTCTGATTTTGTTCATTTGGATATTCTCTCTCTGCCTTTTAGTTAGTTTAGATAAAGGTTTGTCTATTTTGTTGATTTTCTCGAAGAACCAACTCTTTGTCTCATTGATTCTTTGTATTGTTTTCTTTGTTTCTATTTTGTTGATTTCAGCTCTCAATTTGATTATTTCCTGCTGTCTAGTTCTCTTGGTGAGTTTGCTTCTTTTTGTTCTAAAGTTTTCAAATGTTCTGTTAATTCACTAGTTGGGATTTTTCCAGCTTCTTTATGTAGGCATTTAGTGCTATGAACTTGCCTCTTAACACTGCTTTCATTGTGTCTCATAAATTTGGGTATGTTGTGTGGTCATTTTCATTGAATTTTAGGAAGTCTTTAATTTCCCCCTTTATTTCTTCCTTGACCCATTGATGATTCAGGTGAGCATTGTTTAATTTCCATGTGTTGGTGGGTTTTCTGGAATTAGTGTTGCTGTTGACTTCTAGTTTTAAAGCATGGTGATCTGATAAGGTACATTGGGTTATTCCAATTTTTTTTGTATTTGTTGAGGTTTGTTTTGTTACCAAGTATGTGGTCAATTTTTGAGAAGGTTCCATGAGGTGCTGAGAAGAAGGTATATTCTTTTATGTTTGGATGGAATATTCTATAGATGTCTGTTAAGTCCATTTGAGTCATAACATCTGTTAGTTCTCTTATTTCTCTGTTCATTTTTTGTCTGATTGACCTGTCCAATGATGAGAGGGGAGTGTTGAAGTCTCCCACTATTAGTGTGTGGGGTTTAATATATGATTTAAGCTTTAGAAGTGTTTCTTTGACATATGAGGGTGCCCTTGTATTTGGAGCATAGATGTTCAGTATTGAAATTTCCTCTTGATAGATTTTTCCTGTGACTAATATGAAATGTCCTTCTTTGTCTCTTTTGACTGATTTTAGCTTGAAGTCTATTTTGTTAAATATTAGGATAGCTACACCCGCTGTTTCTTAGGTCCATTTGATTGGTATATTTTTTCCCAACCTTTCTGAGACAATGTCTGTCTTTGAGGTTGAGATGCGTTTCTTGTATACAGAAGAGGGATGGATTCTGTTTTCGTAAACAATCTGTTAGCCTGTGCCTTTTTATAGGTGAGTTGAATCCATTTACATTAAGGGATATTAATGACCAGTGGTTGCTATCTCCTGTTAATTTAGTTTTCATTGTTGGTGATGTTAATTTGTGCATTTTTTTCTTCTTCGGTATTTGCTGTAATGAGATCATCAATTGTCTGTGTTTTTGTTGGTGTAGCCATCTTCTTTGGGTTGGAGTTTTCCTTCTAGTATTTTGTGTAGGGCTGGGTTTGTGGCTAGGTATTGGTGACATCTATATATTTCATGGAATATCTTGTTTTGTCCTTCCATGGTGATCAACAGTTTTACTGGATATAGTAGTCTGGGCTGGCATCCACGGTCTCTTAATATCTGCATAATGCTTGACCATGACCTTCTGGCTTTCATTGTCTCCAATGAGAAGTCAGGTGTAATTCTGATAGTTCTACCTTTATATGTTAGTTGGCCTTTTTCCTTTGCAGCTCTTAATATTCTTTCTTTACTCTGTATGTTTAGTGTTTTTATTATTATGTGGTGAGAGGACTTTTTTTTTTGGATCCAGTCTGTTTGGTGTTCAGTAAGCTTCTTGTGTCTTTATAGGCATATCTTTCTTTAGGTAGGGAAAGTTTTCTTCTATGATTTTTTAAAATAGATTATTTTGTGCCTTTGAGTTGACCTTCTCCTTCTTCTATGCCTATTATTCTAAGGTTTGGCCTTTTTATAGTGTCCCATATTTCATGGATATTTTGTGTTAAGCTTTTGTTAGATTTAATGTTTTCTTTAACTGATGAATCTATTTCCTCTGTTGTATTGTCAGCGCTTGAGAGTCTCTCTTCCATTTCTTGTATTCTGTTGTTCATTCTTGCATCTGTGGTCCCTGTTCTTTTTCTCATGATTTCTGTTTCTATAATTCCTTCGGCTTGTGTTTTCTTTATTTTTTCTCAGTTTTCAAGTCCTGAATAGTTTCTTTTATATGTTTGAGTTCTTTTTCTTGATTTTCTTTAAGTGATTTGTGGATATCTTCCAATTTTTTTGTTTGTTTTTTTCCTCCATTTCTTTAAGGTAATTTCTCATTTCATCTTTAAGAATTTCAAACATTCTCTTAAGGTTATTTTTTTAGATCATTTTCTTCTGGTTTATCCATATTCGGTTGTTCAGGTCTTGCTTTCGTAAGGTCTTTAGGTTTTACTGATATTGTGTTGTTCTTTGTGGTGTAGCGTGTGTGATCTTACCTTTTCTACTCATCTTTTCCTCTAATAGGTGTGGTTGGGGCTGTCTGAGATTCTGTTGAATAATCTTCTAGGTGTCAGTGAATCCAAAGCTCAGATGGTTGTTCCTCATGGTACAGTCAGTGTCATAGTTCTAGTTACCCCGTTGGTTATTCCTGTTCCTGGAGGTAGCTCAGTGCTCCTGTGCTTTGGTCTGCTCCCTTGGAGTTTGCTGTCTCAGGTCTACATTGGCCTAGGCTGTTGGCTTTGATCTGTTTCTATAAATCTTGGTCTGGATCTCCTCCTGCAGAAGTCCCTGACTTGGAGTTGGACGTGTTGTGGTGGAGATGGCTGACTCTGGATCTGGTCGCTGGCTCAGTCCTGATTCGCCTGTGTTCCAGGACTGGATTTGCTCCTGGCTTCTGCTCCTGGTGGAGCTTGTTCTCTCTGTGTCTTAGGTAACTGGTTCAGTCCCACTCCGTTTCTGGTAGAGATCACAGACTCTGAGTCAGGTCATTGGTTCAATCCTGGTCTGCCAGTGTCCCAGGACTGGGTTGGCTCCCAGGGCTGGATTTGCTCCTGGCTTCTGCTTCCAGTGGATCTTGTTTCCTCCGGCCCTCTCTGTCCTAGCAAATCTAGGTAT
>PVIU01010156.1:17650-71883 GCA_004026605.1 Ondatra zibethicus
CTCCTCCTCCTCCTCCTCCTCCTCCTCCTCCTCCTCCTCCTTTTCCTCCTCCTCCTTTTTACAAATACTTCTTAAATGATTCTATGTGCTGCCAGGCAAACTTCACTCTCATTGTGGAACTTACCATTTAGTGGAAATAAACAAAAGTGAATCAATATAAGTTCACAGAATATTAAATTACAAGAAAGGGGATCACCTAGCACTTAGGAGGAAGAGGCAGGAGAATGGTTGCAAGTTTGAGGCCAGCTTAATCTATATAGCAAGCTCCAGTCCAGTCATGGCTACATATTGAGATCTTAGTTTAATAAACAGAAGAAGAAACAAAACAAAACAATAAGCAAGTTAAAGAAAAGCAGGAGGAGGAGGAGAAGGAGGAGAAAAAGAAGGACAAGGAAAAGGAGGAAGAGCAGGAGGAGGAAAGGGAGGAGAAAGAGGAGGAGGAGAAGAAGGAGAAGGAGGAGGAGAAGGAAGAGAAGAAGGAGGAGAAGGAGGAGAAGGAGGAAAAGGAGGAGGAGAAGCAGAATGAAGAGAAGGAGGGGGAGGAGGAGGAGAAGGAAAAGGAAGAGAAGAAAAGGAGAACAGAAAGCAAAGGAAAAGAGAGTGGGCATTCAAGTCATGTGGACAGCTGTGTGAGAAGAAGAAGTCAGGCGGCTTCAAGGTGAGAGTTGCTTATGTGCTTGAAGTTTAACACTGGGGCCAATGGGTGTGGAGGTGCAGTGAGTGAGAAGGGCAGCAGGAAACAGAGTGAAGACCCCAGTGCTTCTGCAGAGTTAAAAAGAAACACGATAGGGGAAGCAACATTGTAGGACAGAGGCATTGAAGGAGAACATGACAGGAGGATTAGCACTTTAAGTGGAGGTCACTGATAGCATGGCTGGGGGTTAGTGAGTGAGTGGACTAAGAGAGCTCCTCTACCTGTGTGCAAGGAGGAAAAACTCCTTCTGCAGTGGGGAGTGTGACAGCAGGCAGGGGGAGAGGGACAGGCAAGCCCTAACAATGTCTAACTATGTGTATATTATTTACTGCTTGTCCTGGCATGGGATATCTTATCCCTAATTTTAAAAGCTATTTTAAGCAGGATGAGTAGATATATGATTGGTCATATCCTATTTAATCACTCATTGAGACAATTATTCAACAGCATGTATGATCATTTGTCATATGTCACCATCTTTCCATTCCTACCCTACACTCGATTATGACTCTCTGCCCCACTGAAAGAATTCCACAGATTTATTTACATTTCCTTCCCTATTCACCTATTGCTGTCAAGTCTCCAAATGACAGTAGGCTGATCAGCATAAAACGAATCCCTTTCTCTTCTGACTTTCTTCTTTTGGGCTTTGAAATTCTTAAAATTCCAATGATAGATTTTAGGGTTTCTAAGTAAAGAAGGATGCTGGCCTTGCTTTCCAGTGCCTTCAACTCAGGTGCCAAGGTGGCAGGGATAGTGCTCAGGTGGTCATGGCCCCTCTGGCCAGTGGCATGGAATGTCAGAGCGTTTTGAGAATATCCTGAATCCTCTGTGCTTATCATCCCAATACAGCAATATAAAAAAAAATCACCATGGAATCTCTTGGAAAGAACTGGCATGCTCAGCACACATGTGATGTAGAAAACTGCATTAACAGTCAAACATTAGGCAGAGCTCAGCGAATACTGCAGAAGACGAGGGAGGAAGAACTATAGGAGCCAGAGGGGTCAAGGGCACCACAAGAAAACCCACAGAATCAACTAACCTGGGCTTAGAATCAAATAACCTGGGCTCATAGGCTCTCGCAGACTCTAAACTTGCAACCAGGGAGGCAGCATGGGACTGACCTAGGCCCTCTGCATATATGTTACAGCTGTGTAGCTTGGTCCTCTGTGGGACTCCTAACAGTGGGAACAGGGACTGTCTCTGACTCTTTTGCTGGCTTTTGGGACCCTACTTCTCATACTGGGTCACCTTGCCCAGCCTTAATACATGGGGAGGAGCTTAGTCAGTCTTACTGGAACTTGATATGCCAGGTTTCGCTGTTACTCATAGGGGACCTGCCCTTTCCTAACCGGAAGCTGAGAAGGGGTGGGTTGCAGGGTAGGAACGGAGTGGGTGGAAGGGAGGGAGTGGGAGCAGAGGAGGGAGGAGAAACTGTGTCTGGGATGTAAAATAAATAAATAAACAAATAAATAAGAGGAAACTGTATTAATGACTAGCTCTTCTTTTTCCAAGCCTGTTCAGCACTGAACATTTTGGTATTTTTCACTTAATCTTTCTGGGAGTTTTCTGAGGTAGAATTTTGATTCCCACTTTGGAAAAGGAGACTCAGTAAAGGCCAGCAGTTTCTTCACAGCCATAGGGTGGGCTGACATTCTGTCCATGAGCATTGATATGATGCTGCAAACACATATTTACCAAGTGCCACGATGAAAATGCTTCTCATGTTCAATCAATGTATGTTCATAAAATGTTATGTACAATGCAAAAGTAAAAGCACAGGGAGTTGACCGCTTGTGTTTATAATCTAGAACATACTAGATACTTAAAGCTAGCTAGTGAGCATTTCCCAGTGCTCCGCTGCTTTACTCCGTCTCAGTACCTGATCTTGCCGTCTGCAGACACACTCGCTTGTCAAACCCTCAGAGCAAATGTTCTGGATGAGCAACTGAGAACAGGGAACATACTCCCGTGACTTTGCTTTCGGAATGACTCATTTGGAATGAAAATTCCCTGCCCCAACCTGAAGCGCGAGTGGCCTTTAAAGATACCAGAATCCAAGCCTCTCTGTGTTAAAGGTCCCTGGCAAGGCCTTACAAAAGCAGTTCTGTAGATCATAGGGATAAATGACTGCCTGAGGACCTTTCTAGGGAAAATATCTCTCAAAACACTGTTAAATTGTTTCTCCTGCTTTCGTTCAATATTAGTATAAAAAAGAGCAAACGTTAGAAGTTACCAAGGCAAGTTGAAGGCAACTGTTGACAACAGAGTAGTCTCTCCTTTGTGAAAGCTCTGGATGCTTTCAGTTCTTAGATACTTTAAACATGGATCCATCAGAGGTTGACCACCATCTTCAAACCACGGGTACTGTACAAAATAAAATAGGTCTGTGACAGCTGGCTTTAATGCCATTTTGCCACAAACTAGAATCACTGAGTCGGGAGCTGTACCTGAGGAATTGTTTTGATTGCCTTAACTAATGTAGGGAGCCCAGCCCACCAGAGGTGGTGCAGTCCCTAGGCATGGGGACCCAGGCAGTATAAGAAAGCTGCCTGAGCAAGTCAGAAGGAGTGAACCAGTTAGCACCCGTTCCGAGAATATTCTTTCTTACTGCAGCTCTGACCCTGTTGGGCTTCCCGTATGAAGTGCAGGTTACAGAGGAATAGTTTAAATTCCTCTGACTCATTATTTTTAAAATTCAGCACATGCAGATGATGCCCTGGGGAGTGTCTACAAGATGCTCATGGTTTTGATTGCCAGGTCCAGGTAGGGCTCAGGGAGCTGTAATTTAAACAGACATCTTAGGGTGTTTAGAACACACATTCCAAGAGTCCTGGCAGTTTTGCCCAGTCTCTCAGTGTTGTCATCTTTTCTTAGGTGTCTTTTCTTTTACCTTTAAATAGGATCATTTGGTTGGGGGCGTGACATACCAGTCTCTTAAAAAAAAAAAAAAAAAAAAGAAAAAAGAAAAGTCTCCATGTTTGGTCCTGGAACCCCCATGGTAATTTATACCCATGCAGTGTGTGGCAGGCACTCATTCTGTGCTGAATTGGGAACTCTCCTGTTCCCTGAACATATGGTTTAGGCACCCGAACGCTGGCTCAGCATTTCAAGAGACTAAGGGTTTCATAGACTGGCAGAGGTTGAAACCCTAAAAGCCCCAGGTTGAGCTGCTATGGAGCTGATTGAGCTTGTTGGAATAAATGCAGAAAAGAAAGCCACGCTGTGGACTCTGCAGCTAGTTCTCATCCACTCACTCCTCAGAGCTAGACTCTGCCTGCGTTAGTCTCCAAAGTTCAGAATCTCTGGTGGCCCCTTGGAGTGTCACATGACTATCAAGTACGAAATTTTAATTCTGGGAAATTTAACTGGGAAAAAATAAACTAGACTGATGTGGGATTTCTCTCTGTATGCTTAAATACCATTGTTAAATAAAGGAACTGCTTTGGGCCTATAGCGGAGCTATAGGGGAACAGAGCTAGGTGGGAAAAACTAAGCTGAATGCTGGGAGAAAGAAGGGTGGAGTCAGAGAGAAGCCATGGAGCCGCTGGAACTTTACCCAGTAAGTCACAACCACGTGGTAATGTACAGATTATAGAAATGGGTTAAATTAATATAAGAGTTAGCCAGTAAGAAGCTAGAGCTAATGGGCCAAGCAGTGATTTCATTAATACAGTTTCTGTGTGATTATTTCAGGCCTAAGCTAGCTGGGTGGCCAGGAACCAACGAGCAGCCTCCCTCTAACACTAGACAATATCTGGTGGAAGAATTAAACACTAGGGACAACAGTTACATTTTCAAAAAGAAATTGAGGCACACTGGCATAGAAGGAACCAAAGATGTTCATCTTTTGGAGAAGGTTTTGGAGTATTTTCTTTGAATATTGGATACAGTGAAAATAAATAAACTCCCAAAGGTTTCTGAGGGGAGACAGACTCATTAAGTGGGCAGAAATGTGCATACCATGCTTATACTTATCAGAATATACTCATATTTGTAACCTGTTTCACTGCAGTCAAAGCAATTCTCTTTTGTGGAATCATTTATTTTTGTTTTTATGTTTATTTATGTTTTAAATGTTTTACTTTTGTTCTATTTATATTTTAAATCTTTATTTATGATTATGTGAGTATCTGCCACATGTGTGCAGGTGCTCTCAGAGGCTGCAGTAGGGTATTGGATCCCCTAGTGCTGTGGCCCCAGCTCCAGTCTTCTGAAAGAACAGCGAGTGCTCTTGACTACTGGGCCGTCTCTCTATGCTCTTTCGTAGAATCCTATAAGCCTTGTTTAAGGGAGCTGGTGCTATCTAGGACTCTCACCTATCACACACACTTTAAATCTGGTTTGATTGTGTCTCTTATGTCATTATTCTTTTAATATTTGTGTTAAGAGATTCAAGTGGACTTTATTGTGTGCTTGAGATCTTCCTGTGAATTACTGTTCTACCCCCGTCTCTTTCTCCTCCCTTCTTCCCATCAGTGTCCTGAAACTGTTATTCTTACACACTTTATTTTGTTAGTCATTGTCTGGGCTTAAGCATTGCTTACCCATTAGCAGGCTTAGAATTTCTAGAAGCCATGTACCTTCTAATATAAAAGTCAATAGTAGCATTTGCCAAGATTTCAGAAAAGCCAAGGAGCAAATGAACAGACCTGGATCTCATCTCTTCCTAGCCAGAAGATTGCCCTTTAACACCCAATGCATTTCCTTTATGGTGGGCAACCATTAAGCCAAAGGCATTCTTTTCTAAAGGAAACAAAAAGAATTATACACTATGGCAGGCTAGCTGCTCATGATTGTGAGGTGGACGGTACTGAAATGATAATTCGTTTTCCCTGTTCTCTTCTAGGAGAAAGTATTGAAGTTTACAGCTGTCTAGTTTCCACTCAGAGGTTTTATTTTTATGGAGCCCTTTTTGGTCCATGTATTGTTTACTCCAGAATCCCATCAGCTTAAAGCTTTGGGGGAAGAAGAATAAGCTACTTTTCCTTTTATCCTCTTTCTTTTCTGATCCTATTGAAAACTGGGCTTTCCTGGAACAGCAGGCATCATAGAGGTCTGGAAGATGTGCTGTCGAGTTTTTGATAAATATTTAAGTATGAGAGAAGAGGCAAGACATTTACTTCTCTAGGCAGCAAGTGCATAGACTTGCCTGACATCACAGCTACATCTATACTCAATCACTTCCCTGCCCACTGCTCTTCTTCATTATTTTTCCAGTGTCTCAAGTCAGAAATCACAGGCCACAATGCCTCTGGGTTTGCATTTGCTGGATATGTTGGGAAGCAAGAAATGTGATTTCTTGGCCTCTCATTCCTCCAGGTGTTGGCTTTATCACAGTTTGCCTCCTGTTTCCTAGGAAGCACTGATCAGTGGTTAGGGGACCAAAAAGGCAGCATGTGTAATTTCACCTTCTGTTGAATGGTATTCTTTCTTGGTTTTAGACTGTCTGAATGTCATAGAGATAGACCATAACTTAGTTACCCTGTAGGCTTACCAAATGGCTCGGCACTGAGTGCAGGCACTTAAGTTTTCAAAAGGAAATAAATTCACTTTCAGTAATTTTAAAGTAATTATAATAGTTTAATATCAACAGTCTTAGCACACTTGATAAGAAATTTTTGCACATCACTTTCTCAGATTTTTTTTAATTTCTTTTTTTTTTTTTTAGACAAGGTCTCTTGCAGTCCAGGGCAATACTGAACTCACTATGTAGCCAAAGGTGACTTTGAACTTTGGATCCTTCTGCCTCCATCTTCCCAGTAATAGGATTAAAATTGTAGATTACTAAGCTGGTTTTTGTCAGTGCTGGGGATCAAACCCAGGTTTTCGTATAAGCTAGGTAAGCACTCTACCAACTGAGCTACATTCTCAGCCCTGTTTGATATTTTTTATCTTTATATCTTTGCATGCATCCATGCATCCATCCATCTATCCTCCCATCCATGCACAAAACAGTTTTTTTTTTAAATAGCTGCAGTATTCCACACAGCAGAGAAGTTTCTGATTTGTGTCTTACTTATCTTTTTCAGTTGTTTCCCTTTGGTTATCATCTTGGCTGATATTAAGGGATGTGATTTTTATTTTAACACTCTGCTTAAGTCACACACTACATGGAATTGTGTCTTTTACTTAGATCCCTGTTCTGCAGGAACTTGAGGTTCTGTAGCACTTTATAAGTAATCTTTATAAAGGACGTAGGAACAATCATTTCTTTGTAAGGTGTGTCAAAAGCAATCTGAGACTCAGGCCTGGGGAGGGTCTTCAATCTAATGCATGCCAACTGCAATTTCCATTTAATCTATTTTCTTTGACCTTCTCCTTCTTTATGAAAATGTTTTTCTTGTTATGTATACTGTATATTTAATTCTTCATAATAAAATGTATCTCATATACTAGCTTTCATTATTACACTATTTTAATGTTTTGATTTTGCTCTGTGTATGTCTACTGATATTCATGTTAGACTTTAAGGGGACCATCTATTAGGTGTTAGTGTAGACTCTTAAATAAGCATAAATATAGTTAACTAGAGCATGGGTCTGCTTTGATTCACAAGGGTATAATCTTGTGTTGGAAAGGTGGCTGAGTGGTTAACAGCACTTACTGCTCTTGCAGAAAACCTTGGTTTGGATCTCAGCACCCACCCAGTGGCTCAAAACTGTCTTTAACTCCAGTTCCAGGGGATCCCTTGTTCTGACCACCACAGGTGCCAGACCTGGTGTACACACACACACACACATACACACACACGCACACACACACACACACACACACACACACACGAGAGAGAGAGAGAGAGAGAGAGAGATGGGGGAAGAGAGCGAGAGGCATAACATATACATAAAATAAAAAAGTAAAAAACAAGGGTATAATCTTGAAATTTCACCTAAATTGCTTAGTAATATTTTAATGATTTATTTTAAATTATGCATAAGTACTTATATCCCTGTGTGGGGGTGTGTTCTCGTGTGGGTACCTGCAGAGTTCAGAGGTGTTGGGTACCAATAAAGCTAGAGTTAAACACAGTTGTTAGCAAACTGATGTGGGTGCTGGGCACTTAATTTGGGTTCTCTTCATGACCTGCAAGAAAGCCAGACATTCATAGAGGCAAATGGATTAACAAGCTTGGCAAATGTTTATGGATTTCTTTTACTCACCTGAAAGCTATTTCCTGGGTGGTGCAGAGCTATGTGTAAGACATAGTCCCTATACCAAATACTGTAGTGTTCAACAGGAGACAATATGTTTGAATTGAGAATGGTTAAGTATTCACAAATGGATATTGAATGAGTTTATCTTGGGTAACTTGGGTGTTTATTTCATATTTGGAACACTAAGGTGAATGCCTTCAATAGTTAGCACATCCCTAAATACTTTCTGGATAAGACAATAACAGAAGGTTAAAAACTATGGGGGTAACATTAGGAAGTTATTTGACCAAACAAGACAGGTATAGGAAAACAGTAAAATGAGCAAGAATAAGTAAAATGGCTATTTAGTGATGTGGCCTGGAGCGTAGTCCCACAGGGAATGCCAGCCCTTCTCTTCTGTGTGCCATCCTGACCTTGTACTTGGCTGTCTGTCACAGGATTGATCTTGGCCTATTGTAGAACAGTGTATCTGTGTCTCATCCTCCTAGGGTGTCTGCTCTTCAATAGTAGAGACCAAGACCGTGACACCGATATCCTTGTTCACAGAAGCTACACTTGATGCAGTCTTTGTTTTGCTATCATACTAATTAGGAAGGAAAATGATTCTGTTGAATGAATCCCTCGCTAATCCACACACATTTCCTATTTCCATACCAGCGTTGCGTGTTTTTCTAATTATCTCCAGGAATAGTGAATAGTAAGTATGCATATAATAAAGCTGAGTTTCTATGGCTAAAGAAGAGCCTGAATGCATAAACACACACAAATTTTTTTGTAGCCTGCATGTTGTTTGTCTTTATATGGGGGGGTGAGTTATTCGCATGTTTGTTATAAGAGATATTCGTATTATTAATATGTTTGAATTGAGGCAGGATAAGAAGTTTTACAGGATATAGAGAGAGGCAGAGGACATCTATCAAAGGCGGCATGGCCATTTATTATGGTGTTTGATTCCCTCAGGGCAGGATGTTTGAAATGCTGTTCCAATGTCCGGAGTCTAGAAAGACAGACTGTGCATTTAAGACAGAGTAAAAACAAGCAAGCAGTGTCTGAAGTCACCACCTAGAGGTGGGGGCGTAGAGTTAAGCCTGAACTGTGCTAAGCTGTATTTGTTCAGGTGGCAGTGTTAAGAGATATACAACAAACCTTGTGCAAAGAAATGAGCAAAATGAAAAGCGTATACAAACAATACAACTTTAATTATAAAATAATGGTACCAGTCTAAGGAGAAATAATAGCAATAAATGTTGGTTGAAAGTTTCATTCACTCCTGCATTCATTCATTTGCAAATATTACTGGTGGATTACCTGTATGGTACATAATGATCATAGCAAGCCATCTTATGCTAAGAGATAGACTGACATAAGGAGGATTCAGTAATTCATGTGTTATGTTATAGAGTGTTAAATGATGTGGAATAATAAAAGATGAGACTAAGGGGCTGGCTTGCATTTTAATGTACTATTTCAATGTCACAAAAATCTTTGAGGAATTGAGGATGATTCCAGTGTCTTTCTTGAAGAATGAAATTCACAAAGAGGTAAGAGCCATTGCAGAATGCTGAAATGGGCATACACCTGGGCCACTGAGGAAATGCAGAGAGACCAGCGTGGCCTATGATAGGGAACTTTTCTAAAAGTAGAAGATTAAAGTGTTTGGGTTGATTGCCATTTTTTTGGCTAACAGGAAGAAGTATTTGTCCCATAAATATATATTGATTTTTTAAAGAAAAAAATTTAATAAGAAAAATTTGTGCAATAAGCACTCAGATTTTAGGTTTTGCAGCCCACAACCTCTACTCACACTGCACAACTCTGCTGTATCCTGAACTCATCTGTAGACTGTGCACAAACTGAAGGGGATGGTTACATCCCAGGGAACATGAGGGACTGTGAAATCTGAATTTCTTTCCACTCGCCCGTGCTAAGAAGTGTTCTCAAAATGTGTCCAGTTATTTTGTTGTAATTTATTTTATTTTAAACTTACAGAAAATAATATTTTATTTTATCATATAAAATAATATATTATTGGGTCTCGTGAGGTTTTGATATATATATATATATATATATATATATATATATATATATATATAGTATGTAGTGTTTCTATCAGGTTAAACATAACCTATTTCATCAATCATCTACCATCTGTCCATGGTAAAATATTAAATATCCTTTCTCTTCCCTTTTTGAGATAGTCTGTGCATACATATTATCTGTAGTCATTCACAATACTACCCTGATCATACTGTAACTTAGCCCCACCGATGTGTATTTCTCTGTCCATGTTGCTTGTCTCCATAGCTTCTAGTAACAACTTCCACTTTCAAGTTCTACTCTTCCATGACTTTTACATTCCACCCGTGAGTGGGATCATGTTGTACTATCAGTGTCTATGTGATAGAGATAATAGACCCACCAGATGTTCCAGTCTCAACATAGGAGCACAAGAAATACAAGGAAACAAGATATCATGACATTTCCCAAAGAGCACAATAAGCCTCTAGCGACAGGTCTCAAAGAAAGCCATATTGATGATGTTGCCTGATGAACAATGCGAAAGGATGATTATGAAGAGGTTCATCATATATGCAGTTCATTATTGAACAAACTGTCCTTATATCCTAGAATACATCTGCATATGTGTGTGTATGTGTACACATATATGGCTGATAATTCCTTCCTCTTGATTTCTGTCTTTCCTATTGATGAGATTTTATTTTGTTTATAGGTTTATTTTTCTTCTTTGCATGCCTGGTAATTTTGATTGACTACTGGGTACTGTATATTTTATATTGCTCTGGAGTTTGTTTTAATAACTGGGATTTTGTTGTTAAATTTTTAAGCTTTTAAAATCCACTAAAGCAACCTTTCATGTGGGGCAAGTTTGACCTTGATTGACACCCCAGTTAGCAGCAATGTTTCCCTTTGGTTCACTGGCTCATGGACCACTTCAAGCCTACTGTGAAGCACAACGTCTGCTATGTGACCATTGGTTAATTTCCTCTGGCAGATTTTGAGTCTATATACATTTTAAAAAAGGGGATACACATAATTCATCAAGATTTCTGAGTCAATTTGGATTAGCTACTTTATGCATAATTTAAAATTTTTAACATCTCCTCATGACAGGCTAAGAAAAATTCGGCACTGCACAGCAAATATTAACACTTGATTTGACTTTAGATTCAAACACTTATCAGTAATAATTTTAAGAATATGAATAACAATAGTTCCCTTAGTACTTATAAAGAATATCAAGGTGTCTGCCAAATAAGATCATGAATTCATTGAGCAAAATAGATTTATTTCCTCTGATCCTGACCAGACATTTCTGCTACCATTCTTTGCTCAGCCCCTTCCTGTCTCACAGGTGCCTGGCTTTTTATCTTCTACCTTGAAAGCCTTCCCCAGGGCATGTGATAAGTGGCTTCACACTCACAAGAAGGTAGCCCAGATGGTTTGAAGGCCTTTGTGTTTCAGTAGAACGAGATGAGAGGCTTTCTTGTCCAGGTTCCAAGATTAATCTCCTCCGGTGGAGCTCCTCATGGGGAAGGAGGCAGTTTCATGTGTGTGTTGCTTTTGATTGTTGTTGATTCTTAATTTGCAGAGATGTTTTTATGCTCTTTAAATCATGCCACCCAGGCGACTGCAGCTCTCCTCTATCCGAGGCTGGCACCTCAAGGTAATTCCATCTCCTCTCTGTTCAGAGTGCTTTATGAATTATTTCTGATCCTTAGAGCACTCGGCCTGCTGTGAACAGAAGCGATTAGGTATGTTTGACAGGTGATGAGACAGACACACATTTTAGAGAAGCAGAACAACACATTTGGAAACACTTTGAAAAGTATTAGTCTGTGACACACATACAAAAGACTCATTGCCAAATTGTGCAAGATCTGACAGATTAAACCATTCCACTAAATTTTTAAACAAGGAACTACTTTATAATGGATAAGGAAAGTAGAAGTTAACACTAAGGTGCTGAAGGAGTAAGCTGAGGTAAAAGCCAAAATGAAACCATCACACACACAGACACGCAAACGCACATGCACATATACATGCACACGCACGTGCATGCACACATGCATGCACACACACTTATTTAGTATTCTGGGTGCAGAAGGATGGAAAGATGAGATGACAGATCACCGGGCAATGCTAAGGTGAAAATGCCCACGCCGTGTAAATGAGCTCCAGATGAACAGGCTTCTGACGGGTCTGATCACGTCAGAGAGCAAAAGGAAAGCAGCTCTTCACTGATAAGACAGTAATCGAAAGAAGTGTTGCCAAGGAAAACAGCTACAGCCTGTCACCAGGGCCCTGTTGACATAGCTCCTCAAACAGGCATTTCCTGAAGGAGCCAGATTCCAGAGTGGTAGTCCGACCAAAGCCCCCAACAACACTTGTGGTTGAAACAGAACCCAGGTAGAGGAAGTACTAAGGTCAAGATTTGTAAGCTACAACAGAATTACACAACGATTCTACTTCCTAGTATTCAGACGTTCAGGAGTTCTGAGAAAAGTACCATTATGTGACTTCCTTAATTACACAATTTATTTAGGGATATTGGTCAGGATGCAAAAATGGAGCTGCCATAGTGACAAGGAGCACATCACTGGTTGAGGGGAGAGTGGAGAGACATTCTGGAGGAAGAGGGGACTGCTAGAGAGTCTGGGGAAGTTGTGGGGGTGGTGAGTGTGTTTTTCCATCTTGGCTATGGTGATGGGGTGCACATGTATGTACTTGTTAAGTTGTTCACTTTAAATATGTGCACTTTGTTCTATATCAATCATATCCTTGTAAAGTCATTAGAATGTTATGCCTAACATAATACGTGAGTTTGTCTCTCAGTCATGTGCGGATGCTGCTGTTGTTTCCTCTGTTTTTGCTGGAAGTGGAATGGAGGAAGGAGGATGAGCGGCACCACTGGTCCTGCTTTGATTCCTATGCTCTGGTGCCACAGAGACACAGGGGAATCTGTCTTCTCTCTCTCTCTCTCTCTCTCTCTCTCTCTCTCTCTCTCTCTCTCTCTCTCTTTCTCTCTCTCTCTCTGTGTGTGTGTGTGTATGTGTGTGTGTGTGTGTGTGTGTGTCTTCTCATACACATTTTGCTAAGGTTACATTTATTTCTGATGTGAACGGGCCAGCTTCATGCTTGATGACTCATTAGTGGAACTGGTGTTGAGTCTGAGTTCTAATGGCACTGTTGATTGATATGCCCTTCATTTAGGACATGAGGATTATGTAGTTAGAACTCGCGCTTTTTAATCTGAAGGTGTAAAAATATTGCTAGTCTCCTGTACCTAGCACTTTGCATGGATGTGACTGGGCACCTATTTTGTTATCAAGTAGCAGACATGTTGAAATAAAAATCAGACTTTGCAATATTTTGTTGCAATGCTTTTCATTATAAAGACTGTATTTATCATGTACTTGCCTTTCTGTTCCTAACTATGCATATGTTTGGCAAAAGCATCCCTATTCTCTAAAAAGATTTATTTGTAAGGAACTATGATTCTGCATAAGTATGTTTCTGAAGAGGCAGATTTTTCCCCTTACCCAGCAAATGAGTATAAGAACATGATTTTGTTGATTAATTGTGTGACCTTGGCCAGTACACAGCATAGTTGGTGTTTACTTCTTTGAAGTGTGGCTGATGGTATACTATGAATGAAGTTGATATTTTGAACCAGGAATCAGTAATTTCCCAAAGGATGCTCTAACTCAGTGGTTCTCAACCTTCATAATGTTGTGATCCTTTAATACAGTCTCATGTTGTAGTGAAACCCCACCCATAAAATTATTTCGTTGCTTCTTCATATCTGTAATTTTGCAACTGTTATGAATAGTAATGTAAATATCTGACATTCAGGCTATCTGATACGTGACCTCGGTGAAAGGGTCATCTGACCCCCAAAGGGGTGGTGGTCCATAGGTTGAAAACCACTATAAATTGATTCCTGGGCAGATAGTATGTATAGTTAACTCTTTGTTTCTAGTTAGTTTATTTTTTTGCCTCGAGAAAGGATCTAACGGACCCCAGGCTGGCCTTATCTTCACTTGTACCTGAGGATGACCTTGAACTCTCCCATCATTTTGCCTCACCTCCCTAGTGCTAGGATTATAGGTATGTGCCACCATGTCTAGTTTGTGTGGTGCTAGGGGGGTTAAACCCAGAGCCTCATGTGTGCTAGGCCAGTGCTGTGCAAACTGAGGTACATTTTCAACCCAGCCCAAACTTTCTTTTAGAACACGGTAAACAGAGACTGTGTGTTCATTTCCCAGCCTCCCAGACCCAAATAATAACACAGAAACTATATTAATTACAACACTGTTTAGTCAATGGTTCAGGCATATTTCTAACTAGCATTTACGTCTTAAATTAAACCATTTCTGTTCATCTATGTATTGCCACAAGGCTGTGGCTTGCCAGTAAGTTTCTGGAGTCTCTCTCCTTTGACAGCTACACGACGTCTCCTTGACTCTGCCTTCGTTCTTCCTCTATCTCTGCTTGGATTTTCCACCTTCTACATTCTGCCCTGCCATAAGCCAATGCAGCTTCTTTATTAACCAATGGTAATAAAACATATTCATAGCATACAGAGGGGAATCCCACATCAGAACAGTGTTTATCAGCTTAGTTTTGGGTCTGGAATTCTTTGTTCCAGATGTCTTGTGAAGGCAGCTGCAGGTCAAGTGCCATTTCTCCTATAAACGTCTTCTGGGACAGCTTCCTACCCTTGGACTGCCTGTGCTCCTCCACTTGGGACAGCTTCTCTAACTTCACCTGCCACACTGTACCACAGCTTGGCATTTAGGGATTAATCTGGCTGTTTTATTGCCATGAGTTTCTTGAATTTAAGAGCCATGCCTTGTTTGTATTTGTGTTTCAAGCACCAGCATATGGCCTGGGAAGGGATAAACAAATACTGGTGTACATGTGTGTTCAATCAATGGATTGGTCTGTTCCCATCTCCAATAAAGTCTGAATTTGGTATCTTATTCAGAAATTCCCAGGTTAAGCTTTCATGAGTACAATGGAGTGGAAATTGGTATTCCACAAAATTTAATGGCATGAACATTTTACATGAAATGTAATAAACCTTTTGGCTGTTGTTAGGACCATGGCTTCTTGATGTGAATCACTGGGTAACTTTCATAGCTTCCTCTGCTGCTTTGGGAACCAAAGGGCCGTCGATGAATTAAGAACTGCATTTATATTTTTAAAGATTCTTTTCTTAGCAAGCTGGTAATTTATGTTTCTTTTTTATCATTAATAGGGCTGATTTTATTGCCAACATCTGAATAAAACCCTTTCCTTCTTATATTGTTCCAATATCTCAATTCAGAGAGGTAGTTATTATATCATGACTTTGGTAAGAAGTGGATGATAATTCTAAGCATTTACATAATAGTCTAATCTGGGACAAGAAGGACTTCAAAGCTTTAAAATGCTTGAACTCTAACTACTTAAAAAGTCTCATGTGAGGGGAAGGGGTAGAGAGGGAGGGTGATAATGGGAACCAAAACAGAGTTACATTAGAGGAATATGAGTTCCAATGTTTTACATCACCTCATGGTGAATGTAGTTTGAAACAATTTATTGTATATTTCATTAAAAAAAGAAGAATTTTTGGATTCTTAATATAAAGAATTAATTAATGCTTAAGGAATGAAATGCTAAAAACCCTTATTATGTATTATATACATGTATCAAACAATCATACTCTATCCCATAAATACATATAATTATTTTGTAAATTAAAATATTACTATAAAGTAGTTTTTGGAGGCCAGTGTGTGAAATGGCTTAGTGAGTAAATTCACTTGTTGTGAAATTCTGGTGGCCTGAGTTTGATCCCTGGAAGGAAAGAATTGGCTCCATAGTGTTGTCTTCTGACCTCAGCTCTTCTTGCACACATACACACACATAAATATGCACAATGCACACACACGCGTGCGCACACACACGCGTGCGCGCACACACACACACACACACACACACACACACACAAACCCTTTCTGTTGCTGTGATAAAATACCATGACCAAAAGCAACTTAGAGTACAGAGAGTTTAGAGTTTTATTTGTCTTACAGTTTCAGGCCAAATGTCCATGATGGTAAAAAGACACAGCAGTAGGCAGTCAGAGCAAGGAGCTGACTGACCACATTTTGTCAGCATGATGGAACTAGAACAGGAAGTAGGGTGAGAATATAAACCCTCCAAGTCCATCCTTAGTGTCTACTGCTTCCAGCAAAGCTGCCTCTCCTAAAGGTTTCATACCCTCCCCTAAACACAGTGCCACCAACTGGGGACCAAGTGTTGAAATACAGAGCCTACATGGAGTACCTTTGGTTTTAGTTGACTCTCTCCCACCCACAGCTTTCCAATTTTCCTACTCCGATCCCCCTTCAAATGTCTCTTTGCTAGTATACTCCATGTTTACCTTCACATCACATGTGTTTTGCTATGCGACTTCCTCCAGAGCCCCTCCCCACACCTCTCAAGGGCAACTTGTCAAGGAAACAATTGAAATGTACGCAATTGTTGACTACCTGGCCTGTATTAAAATCTTGTTCCAACTTGAACATCTGTTTTACTGAAAATTTTGTAATTCATTTTTCTATAGAGCTGGATAGAGTTCCTTCATTATCCATTCATCAGCTGCTGGATAGCTAGGCTGATTCCATTTCCTGTCTACAAATGAATATGGAGTCAGTACTGAGTGACCCTAAGACTAAATTTCAGGCACCATCTGGATGACCCTGTAGTCGGAAGATTTTGTCTCACCAGCCAGCTCCCAAATAACCACACAGAGACTTACTATTAATTATAAAAGCTCAGCTGATAGCTTATGTTTGTTACTAATTAGCTCTTACAACTTAAATTAACCCATATTTCTTGTCTACAATCTACCATGTGCCCTGGTACCTTTCCTCAGTATGGCACATCCACCTTGCTTCTCCCCATATCTCCTGGTAACTCCACCTTTTTTCATCCCAGTACCATGTCCTTGTCTGCAAGTCCCACCTAACTTCTTCCTGCCTAGTGATTGGCCATTTAGTTTTTTATTAACCCACTGAGAGCAGCACATCTTCACAGTGTACAAAAAGATTATTTCACTACAGACCACAATACAGCCAAACTGGATTAATGGCAAACAGATCCCCAATATCCACACAATGTAGATGGATCTAAAACATCCCAAAAGGCACAGCCAATGACAGATGCAGAAGTCTCATTGTAAAAGTGCAGGTACCATGAAAAACAAAGTCACTATGTTGTTTCCAAAGATCACCAATCCCATAGTAATTGAATCCAATGAGAACAACAGAAACAAATCCAGACAAAAGGAGAGTTATAAATATGCTCAAAGGCTTCAAAGAAGACCCAGATAAACACTCATTGTGTTTTTGTTTTCATCTGTGGGTCAGGATGGAGGAGATGTAGACTGTTGCCCATTATTTTGTCATTGACAATTCTCAATAGTGTTGATTGCCATTTTGTCATCAAGGAGCAATACACTAGGCACTCATAAATCGAAGAAGAGCAATTTATCAATGAAACAATTGAAATGTGTGCATCCAGCACTGCAGTGAGTGTGTAATGTGTGTAGTCTCCACCCAGCATAGCCCTGGATGGTTGGAGCTTGAGGTCTGGACACGAGCCTGACATTAGCACAGTCTTAGATCATGTGAGCTTTTGAATAGTGATTTTTTTTGGTTATTCAAGACAGGGCTTCTCTGTTGCTTTGGAGCCTGTCCTGAAACTAATTCTTATAGACCAGGCTGGTCTTGAACTCACAGAGATCTGCCTGCCATTGTCTCCTGAGTGCTGGGATTATAGGCATGTGCCACCACTGCCCAGCTAAATAGCAATATTTTATTATTGAATAATAATAAGTTTGTAGTCAACCATAGTTGACAATTTTTTTCCTCTTTTGAGCTTTGCCTAACTCCTTTACTGGTGTTATTTATTGAAGAGCAGGATTTTGCATTTATGATTATAGTAAATGTCTTTTGTTAAGGTTAACTGCAGATCAGTTTACTGAGATGACTTTAGGTCCTGATTTTCTCTCCCAGCCTGGTTGCAGCACCTCTCCTGTGATAGTGGTCAGAATAGAGCCATGGATTTTCTGGAACAGCAGGGAGACCTTGTCCATTATCACAGGCTTGTTCTTCTTTGATTTCTGGGTAACCTAGTAGCATTCCCCATGGTGCTGAAAAGAAAATAAAATCATATTGAGATGGCGATATGTTAACCTTAGTGCTCTTAATTGACTCTACTGCTTGAGGCTGATGAGCAGTCCTCTCAGGAGGCAGTGACATCTTGTGTCTGACCCTCTGGAGGCAGTGGCATCATCTTGTGTCTGATCACATTCTGTTTCAGTTAGGATGCTTGCTCGCTTCTGCAAGGAGACTAGTTGTTCATATCAAGCCCAGAACATCCTAAACCATACCAGTGGAAAATGCTGCTGGAAGATGGATGAGTTTTTGATGAGAACGTACTTTCACGTAGTGGCATTTCAAGCAGGAGAAGGAGCATTGAGAAACTGGGGCAGCACTTTGTTATGCAACTTTTTCTGAGAAAGCTAAAAATACGTTCTCAGGAGAATTAATGAATTATAGTAACTTGATGCTAAGCAGTTGTATTTAAATTAGGGATGTTTAACTTCCTAATAAGATTTCACCACAGTGTAAAAGGAGGGATATCCTGTTAGAATAGCTTTGGTTGATTAGCCCGTTTAAAAATACTTGACTCCCTGTGTTAGCATAAAGAACTGAAGCACATAGAAAGGTACTACTGTATGATGCACGCTTCTACCTTGCAGCTCTGGATGGGCAGGCTCTTTCTTTTTATCCTTTTTTGAGTGAGCTGTTTAAGAAGTGTTACCATTTAGCCATAGAATTAGGCACCATTCATGCCTGCACAGATAGATAGATATATTGGATAATGAACTGGTTAATGACATTGAGGCTATTCACAGCTGTATTTTACAATATTTGACTACTATATATTTACAAAACAAGATAATGCAGTACCTCTACTTTCATGGATATACAGGATAATTGTCCAATAAATATGTCACATTCTTTGTTTCAAGCTCCATGCAGACAGGGGAAGTCAGAGACAAATGTGAGATAATTTTGGTCTCAGGGGACCAATGAACTGTCAAGGAAGTCAGAGGCAAAACAGTACAGTGAGGCCAATAAAATCATAAAGTTATCTACACTTATACACTCATTTTGTTTCTCTTCCTAGTGCCATAACTAATAACCCTTGTTGGAACTGTTATGGGAGGGATACATGATATACAGATGAGTGCCAAGGACAGAATTAGTGGGAAATTCTGTGTTGAAAAGCCTAAGCTGAGTCTTAATGAGCAGAAACTAGCCATATCAAGATGTGTGTGTGTGTGTGTGTGTGTGTGTGTGTGTGTGTGTGTGTGTGTGTGTATCTGTATTGGAAAGAGCGAAGAAAGGGGTGGTATTCCTGGAAATTAATTCAGGTAAAAACTTGGAGGGAAAACACCAATGAGACTTATTTAGTATACAGTATGTCTTGGTGAACATGAGATGGGAAGTCTAATGAAAAGTTCACCTACAAAGAGGACTTATCAAAGCTGCTAGAGATAGGGGATGATACAGGCATTTCTCCATGCTGATGGATTGCTGTGATGGTGATGAGAGAATAGATTGATTAGAATAACTCGGGATACAACCATGAAGCAAGACACCAGTGAGAGGGGACAAGAACTTTTCTGGCTGCATGTTTGTAGAAGGTTTTAGAAGGTGGGCAAGAAATCTTAAGGAAGTAAAATCTGATAGATATATTTATGTTATATATTTCTAGTTAATTATCATGGTATAATATTATAATGGTACTTAAACTAGTGAAAAATAGTCATACATATCAACATGGATGAATCTTAGGAATAAAATGTTGAATGTTGACTTAGAGTAGGTCCCAGGTGAATTCC
This sequence comes from Ondatra zibethicus, assembly GCA_004026605.1. Classification (NCBI taxonomy): domain Eukaryota; kingdom Metazoa; phylum Chordata; class Mammalia; order Rodentia; family Cricetidae; genus Ondatra; species Ondatra zibethicus. The sequence goes on from PVIU01010156.1 coordinate 37,485, forward strand.
TTCATTTTTATAGAGCTCCAGATAAGCAAAATGAGATGATATATGGCTTAGAGATACCTATGTATATAAACATACATATGTAATAAGATAATATCAAAAGGGAAATCACAAAAATGAAAATAATTAACTTTCATGAGAAGAGGGAGAAGAGTAAGATATAAAAGTTGGAGGTGAAATGAATTAGCTATTCCTGGTTCTTATGAAGGGTTCCTGCATTTGATTTTACTGTTACCTTTTGTGCATGTCAATATATTCTTCTATATTGTAAATACTCTAAAATTAAAGAGAAGTGTAAGTAGAAACAAGGATAAGCTACTACTAGGATTCTGAATTGGGTTATTAGATCAGTGGTGCTTAGTTCAATAAATAAAGAAAACTGAAAGTTTAGTCATGGAAAATTATGGATGGGGTGTATGGAGTGCATACAAGCAAATGAATAAAAATCTAGTCTCAATTTTCAGATTTGTAAGTCACACAGAGTTGTCTTTCAATCTCTTAAGTGGATAAAAATCTCCAAAGAATTATTCAAAGCAATCATTGCAAGAGGGAGATCTCAAGGTGACTGTGCACTGAAGTTTGAGAAACAAGCATAACCTATGGAGATGAGGAAAGCCTAGACAGTGGTGTACAGGAAAGTGAGGATAGAGCTTTGTGAAGGAGGGCTAAATATCAGTGTCAGATCCAGCCAGGCCACTTAGGAAGACTAAGCTGGTGTTTAGGTGTGTGCTGGTCTTAGTCAGCTGTTTCTAAGCAGTGGATATAGAGGAAAGAAGTGGAGATGGGCAATGGATGCAGACCTCTTGGTGCAGAAGGTGTAGGGTGTTGGCAGGAAGTGAGCACACTGATTTGAATAGTGTCTTATAGAAGTTCCTGTTCTGCAAACTCAGAATGTGTCAGTGTACCAGTTTCTCAAGATAAGATGAAGAATCAACTCAGGTCCAAACACACAGACTGGTTCCCTTATGATGTGAGGGATCTTTGGATAGGGACATACAAGAAGAATGCCATATGACAGGAGGCTCAGAGATGGGAGAGAATTCTTAAGACGAGGAACAGTGAGGGTTGCTGACAATCACCCACAGCTAAGAGGATGGCCTGGGCCACACTCTTTTCTGAAGACTCCAGAGAAAGAATGATCTTGCCAACATCTTAATTTTGGAGTGCTAGATTACAGACTTGTAAAAAATAAAATACAATTTCTATTGTCTTAACCCACTCTGATTGTGATTCAGCCCCAGACGCATGTGTAATCATTAATTATAATAAGTGATGCTAGTATGTGATTAGGTAAAGAGACTGCATTTTTTTTCAGAAGTTGATGAGGTAGTGTATTTTTCAGGATAGTGAATGAAATAAGAGAGGGAGACAAATTAAGATACAGAAGGTATTAAGAAATTTTGGTTCTGGAGGTTCCAAGAGGACATAGACTAAAATCAGTTACTTGGATTTGAAACATAAACAGGTTCTCTGAAGAAATAAGTAAAACTTAAGTGAGACAACAGTTCCATTTGCAGGTGAGGGAAAGATCAGTAAGTTCAAAAATAGCATCCTAGATGCTTGTCAAAGTCTTTTCTACTGAGGATGAGTATGAAGAGGAAGTTGAGTCAGAATTAGTGGAGACTTGAAGTTGCTACTAAGGATCAGGAAAACGACCAGAGACCACATGTGACTAACAGTACCCATGTTTAAAAACTGTTAATGAGTATAAAATAATGGGCTCCACTATTACATTTCCCAAAGAGCACTCAGACTTATGGAAAGGTAGATTCTAGAGCTGAGCTAAGGGAGTACAATGAAGGGATAGTGATGTGGGATTCCTCTCTGTATGCTGTGAATACCATTGGTTAATAAAGAAACTGGCTTGGCCTATAGCAAGGCAGAACTTAGCTGGGTGGGGAAAACTAAACTGAATGCTGGGAAAAAGAAGATGCATTTGGGAGAAGCCATGTTAGTCCTGCTGGATACTGGTGCTGGGAACTTTACCCAGTAAGCCACAGCCACATGGTAATACACAGATTACTAGAAATGGGTTAAATTAAGATGTAAGAGTTAGCTAATAAGAAGCTAGAGCTAATGGGCCAAGCAGTGATTTAATTAATATTGTTTCTGTGTGGTTATTTCAGGGCTCAGCAGCTGGGAACCAACAAGTGGGCCCCTACAACAAATTGGTGCCAATGTGGCCAACTAAAATCTACTTAAAACCTGAGAGAGTTTGGGTAGTAATTCTAGGCAAAAAAACAAAAACAAAACAAAACAAAAAACAGAGTTAAGCATGGCATTACTACTAATATCATGGCTCCTTTAAGAGAGTCTTTCCTGATTCAGTGGTAGCATAAAAAAGAGCCACACAGTTTTTAAATGGTGGCTTTCTGTGCCATGCTGCCAGCGCCAACTCTGGCTCTTTCAGAAGGCCAAGCATTTAAATGGGGTTTTTGGGCAGTGTGCTGCAAGTTTCTTGGTGAGAGCATGGACCAACTGGTTATCAGAATTGAGGTGGTGAGGATGACTCCCACCCAGCAGTCTCAGGGGCAGTGAATGGATTTCCACCATGTTGGACTGGGTGGAGCAAGCAGGCAGGGCTATATTTCTCCTAGCAATGCCACCACTTAGGTTCTTAAGACATGCTTAGCATTTTAAGAAGCAGTCCTGTTCAGAAAAGAATTACATATATGCAATAAGGGCAAATTAAAATATAAAAGATTTCTAAATGAGATACAGTGTGTTTAAAAATTGTATGTAGGCTTGGGAGAGAGAAGATAAAAGAGTAAAGAGATAGTAAATGTAATATAAAAGTACAGACAGTCATAAATTAAAGGAGTAAAGATAATAAAATAAATACTAACTTGTAGAAAAAGTAATAGATTAAGAAAAATAAGCCACATAAAGATGGAATATACATAGAGAGTCTGGATTATATATATTATTGTGTTTTCTTTGAATTTTTTGACTGTGAAGGAGCTAGGCACAGAGAGACATTTCATTGTATGGGCTGCTAAGCTAAACCAACATGTATACTTTAAAGGTATCTTGTCTTCAAAATTTTGGTCTAAGGATATGTTGCTTGGCAAAATGGTTCTTTATTTGTTTCCACAGAGGATGAGAACCTGTGGATTCATTCCAGGCTAGGGTGGTTTGATGAACCAAGATCCCCTGAAAGGTCACAGTGAGCACCTCCAAAAATACTTTGCCCAACAAAAAGCAGGAAGTAGTTTGGAGAGAACTGTGCCCAAATTCCCTAAATGATTGTTTACAACTGTTTCTTTACATTTAAAGGAGGATATGATAGAGATATGAATAATTTGCATTGGTATGGATCTTGGTTTATTGATACAAATTTAAGGTCAATTTTGTTATACTGTGTATATGTATTTCTGATCTTGATTAAGGTATTGTGTTTGTACAACTCATTTAAAAATGTAATGTATAATTAAGAAATATAGTTTAATAGATAGTTATCTATTATAGTCAAACTTATAGTCATATTAGTTAGGCTTTCTAGATATATAGAGATATATTTCAGTTAGATAGGTATTCTTCAAATCTTTCAGAGACCTTCAGAATATGGCATTTAAAATATTTAAGAAGTAAGGATTTTTCATGACATGAGACACATCTACTGGCAGCACTAATTACTTCAAGAGGAAGATGGGCATTGAAGAGGCTCCTTATGGAGTTTGTTAGCCATTTGGGCAAGAAACTGCTCTTGTGTGGACTGTTTGATGAACTGGACATGCAGGACCCACAGAGAAATGACTGCTGAACTTGTCTAAAGGTGAGATGATCCCTCTGGGTTCCTGCTTCATAAAAGAGTCTGCCAGACATTCTGTTGGACACAGAAGAAAGCAACTGATGGACTTTGACATTACAAAGCAGAACAGATCTTCGAATTTCCTGCTTCCTGGAAAAGTCTGCCAGATACTATGGGCCTGTGGGTTGAAGATTGGATGCCCCAACAATACAGAAGAACTTTGAGTGACTGTCCAGGTAGCAAAATGTCTCTGTCAATTATAGAGTTTTAGAAGTTGCTTAAAACGTACTTCCTGTTTTCTTAGGTAATATTATATCCTTCTGGAGTCTTTGATGGAGTTGAAGAATATATAGTTATAGTTTTCCTTAGTTGTGATAAAAGATAAATATAAATATTCTAATATTGTAAATGTAATTCTTGCTTGATACCTGTTTTGTTATATGTAATTTTACTGTGTTAAAGTTAAAACTTTCCTTTTTATTTAAACAGAAAAAGGGAGGTGATGTGGGATTCTCCTTTCTATGCTGTGAATACCATTGGTTAATATGGCTTGGCCTCTAGGAAGGCAGAAGTTAGCTAGGCATGGAAAACTAAACTGAATGCTGTGAAAAAGAAGGCAGAGTCAGAAGAAGCCATGTAGCTCTGCTGGAGACAGATGCCAGAACTTTACCTGGTAAGCCACAGCCACATGGCAATACACAGATTACTAGAAATGGGTTAAATTAAGATGTAAGAGTTAGCCAATAAGAAGCTAGAGCTAATGGGCCAAGCAGTGATTTAATTAATACTGTTTCTGTGTGGTTATTTTGGGGCTGAGCAGCCAGGAACCAACAAGTAGGCTCCTACAACATGATACTGGTACAAGGGAGAAGAAAAGAGATGAGTTGTATGATCGGTAGTGCTCTCCTAAAGATCTGTTTAAAAACAAACAAACAGAAAACAACTATAACATAAGACCTACCAGTAGGTTGCCCAGACCCAGTCCCTCTTCTGCCTGCCTGTCAGTTGTTTTCAGAAGATAGAATAGCAAGAGTAAGTGACAGGTAAAACAAGGACTTTGAATGATAATGCTGTAGCAATGTAGATTCACCAATTATGGCAAGTCTACCATTATGGTGATGCATATGTTATGGTTGGAATCATAATGATAAATTTCTATACTTACCCTTCAGTTTTTCTGTGGACCTTAAAGTGATCAAAATGATAAATCATATTCATATAGTATGCAAATACTGTAAATATTCTATCATATATAGTATCATGTATAGAGTATATTTTATAGTAGCAAAAATTCCCTGAAATATGAAAAATATTTTCTTCAAAGTTATTTATTTTATTCTGAATACTTCGATTCATTACATTATGCCAAGTAACTAGGGACTTCACTTTGCACCTCTGTGCATGTTTTACAGTGAGAAGCAGTGAGAAGGGTGAGCAAGACTTACGAAGGAAAGAGAGGTCCTGTCTCACTTGCTCCCCCAATAAGTTCTCATCCCTGGGAAGCTGCTCTATGGCACCTAGGAATGAATCATCTCTGTTTTTTTCTGATTAATGGATAATATTTCTGCTTGAATTGTACTTTTCTTTAATGAGGTAAAGTTGAAATATATGAAAATGTTTTATCACAGGTTGATCCATCAGCATATAGGAAGAAAAAAAGATCATTAGGAAAAGGGCAATATATCCCCCAAGATATTTCTTCAGGCTTCCTAAGAGGGATATATGAGCCCACAACACTTTTGACACCAAATGTGTATGTTTTTCATTCCAAGCCATTTTCAATTCTCTGTAGACACCAATTGGGTGGTCTACAATTTAATTCTCTTCTGACATGTCTTGGAATTACAATGAACTTCAGGGTTAAGGCCTCTATCTCACAAGACTGTCCTCAATTCTAATGTCAATCTCAAGTACTAGGTCTCAGGTGTCATGATCTGGCTCCTCATTGAATGTTTACACAAATTCTTTTTCTTGAGGTTTAATAATTTTTCCTTAAATGTTCATAAAATTCAGGGAAAAATTTTATTTAAGTTTACTGATGATTATGGAGATATAGAAATGACTAGGGTTAGCATCGAGAAGAGGAGCTGGCATGCAACATCCTCCATGTAGCACACATGGATGAGTTCTCCAGTTTGGGAGTCCTTATGACCCCTCTGGTTAGAGTTATGGTAGAAGATTGGTGGTCAATCTCCAGATCCATCTTGAAACTCCTAGGAGTCCATTAATAAAGTTTCCTCTCCAGCACAAACTTATAAAAAGAAAAAAGAGATTGTTGGGAATAACATCACATGTTCCTATCATCCCCAAGAGTCATAAAACACCAAGCGCTTCAGAATCTATGTCAGGAAATGTGGGCAAATGTATATTTCTTAGGATGTCTTATTGACCAACCAATCTATACAGATATTATCCATGAAGTGTCTTTGCTCTCCCAAGTGGACTCCTGAACAAGATTTAAGTGTCCGTAAGGTAACTTCTTTTCCTCTGTGGCCATGCATCTTAATGCTGTATATATCCAGGCTGGGCAGGCTGTTACTGTGGGCTAGTGCCTCTTCCTGCTTTATTGTCCCTCAGCTGTGTGATTGGAGGCACTTTTGGAAGATTTCTCATTGATCATCTCCTTGCCCTGTCCTTATATATGATTCCTGGGCTTCACAGATTTTTTCCTTTCTCTGGGCCTGTTATTGTTATTATTCAGAGAAGTTAAGAGGGTTCAAAAAGTAGAAAAAATGGTTCTTATGTCTTTCCTCTACTAGACATGGTGCCAGTCACATATGAAATATCTCCCTTGTAACTTAAATATTCTTCCATGAACATGTGGCTAGGCATGGCAAAATGACCCATTCTCATGTTTGCTCCCTTAGTGATTTTTTACAGAAATCAATTATTTTGCTACCACTTTCCATGCAAAAGTTTTAAAGATTGAACAAGGAAGTATGTGGTGGTTTAAATGAGAATGGTCTCCCTGGGCTTAAATGTTTGCATACTGGGTTCCCAATTGATGAACTGTTGGGGAAAGATTAGCAGGCATTACCTTGATGGAGGATATGTGCCGCTGTAGGTAGACTTTGAGGTTTCAAAAGTCCACTCCAGAATTAGTGTCTCTCTGCTAGCTGCCTGAAGATCAGGATTTAAAGCTCTCAGTTATTGCTCCAGCACCATGCCTGCCTGCTTTCCATGGACTGTCTGCTGACCATGAACTAATTCTGTGAAACTATAAGCAAGCCCCCAGTTAAGAGTTTGTAAGAGTTGCCTTAGTCATGGTGTCTTTCACAGCAGTAGTGCAATAAGACTCAAATGGACATCAAGGAATTTTGAATGTTACATATGTCCTAAGCATGTGACAGTTTCTCAATTGTCATTTCAATGTATTTTTCTATGCTGTTGATGCTTCTAAGACAATGACTTTGTGATCAAAGAAACACAGAGCTTTTTTTCGTTTGTCACTAAAAATGTTGGTCTCAAGGGATTTTTATACTGGGAGTGGAAGAAAGGCTTTTCTTATGTTAATTATTTCCTGAGCTATGCTGTGGAAAAAATAGGATTACATTCATTATTATGACTTTTCTCATCAGAACAAACAAACAATCACTACATCAAGGGAACTCTCAAATACCTGGAGCAAAATATGAGTTGTGTTGCCCAAGCGAGAATTATGGTGGTTTTAGCTGATGCTTGTAGGAATGTTCCAGTCTGCCTTCATTTGAATCTTTAATTCTTTGTTTCTAGAAAAGCCACAATAGCTTGTATCCTTAACAGTTAGCTTTAAATAGTAGCTAGCTTTTTAAAAAAGTGTTTTTATTTATTTTTATTTCACGTGCTTTGGTGTTTTACCTGCATGTATGTCTGTGTGAGATCATTAGAGCCTCTGAAACTGGAGTTACAGAAGGTTGTGAGCTGTCATGTGGATGCTGGGAATTGAACCTGGGGCCTCTGGAAGAGTAGTCAGTGCTCTTAAATGCTGAGCCACCTCCCCAGCCCCAAGTGGCTAGTTTTTGCATCTCTACTAGGTGATCATCTAAGCTTTTTGTTTATGTCAACTTATGTAACTCTCACAATAGTCCGAACACAGATTATTATTACTATTCTCATAATATACAAAAAACCCTAAAGAGTAGAAAATTTGTGGCTTACCCAGAATAATAACATCTATTTATAAAATAATGTATGTCTATGAATAAAACCTTGGCATATAGCAGATTCTTGGTCTTTTTAAATTTACCATAAAGGTCAAGAGTTAGTAATTATGGAAGTCTGTTGGAGAAGGGAGGCTGTTTGTTGGTTCCCAGCCACCCGGCTAGCTTAGACCCAAAATAATCACACAGAAACTGTATTATTTAAATCACTGCTTGGCCCATTAGCTCTAGCTTCTTATTGGCTCTTACATATCAATTTAACCCATTTCTATTAGTTTCTGTATTGCCACGTGGCTGTGGCTTACCAGCAAGATTCCAACAAGCATCTGTCTCTGGCAGGCTCCATGGCTTCTCTCTGACTCCATCCTTCTTTCTCCCAGCATACAGCCTAGGTTTCCCCATCTAGTTCTGTTCTACCCTGCCATAGGCTCAAAGCAGTTCTTTATTCATTAACCAATAAAAGCAAAACATAGACAGAAGGACCTCTCACACCAGAAGTCAATATGACTTTTTGCAAAGTCACAGATTTGGATAGGAAAAGATAAAAATAAGAATGCATTTAAAATAGTATTTTTTGCATCCTACTTATAATTTTACTTTTATATGAACTGCTTTGAAGCACAGCATAAACCATATATTAGAATACATTTTAGACAATCCAATAATAAACTCATATAGTGAGCATTTTAAATTATAATGGTTTTGTGTTTACTGTCAGCTTGGTAGACTCTAGAGTCAACTGGGTGGTGAGTCCCTGGCATGCCCTTAGGGATTACTGTGATTGACTTGAGGTGGGAAAATCTGCATGTTGTGGGTTATACCATTCTCTGTCTTTGATCTTGGCCTGTATAAATGGAAAATGGGAATTAGGCAGCAAGCATGCATTCATCCCTCTCTATTTCTGACTATGACTATGGTGTGACCACTTGCTACAATTTCATGCTGTATTGCTTTCCCTGAAATGATTGACTGTACCTTGAACTGTGAGCTAATATAAGGCTCCCATTCTCCTATGTCAGAATATTTTATCATAGCAACTAGAAATAAAAATGATGCAGAAATTGGCTCTGAGTAGTGGGACCATTACTATGATAAAGTAGACCATGTGGTTTTTAGGCCTTGGGAAACTTTTTGTGTCTGAATGTGGAAGAGTTTAGTATTTTGAGTTAGAAATGCCCTAGTGTGTTAGAAGCAGAGCTTGGTGCTCCATTCTTGTGGTTACCCTGGGAGAAAATAATGTTGAGAGAACACAGAGTTTTTGGCTCATGAGATTTCATAAGGGAATGTGGATTCTAATCAGAAACTGTGATAGGGCCATTCGCATAATAGCCGAGACAAGAATATGGCTCCAATTTGCCCACATTTAGAGACCATGAATGGAGCTGACTTGAGAGATAATGGATTAACTTGTTGGAAGAAGAAATTTCAAGACAGAAAAGAAGCCATTGAGGGCTGAGAAAGCACCTGTAATTCTTAAACAGCACCACTGAGCACAAATCTTTTGTGTTCACTGCCAATAGGAAAGGTGCCCTGAAGGCAAAAATCTCACCCACTCAAGCCTCCATGTTGTGAAGACCCAACTTCATCTAAAGAAAGAAAATCTAGGCTGGGGGAGGGTTCCTGCTCCTTGAAAGCAACTGCTTAGGAGGGTATTTATTTAGTTTCAACCCATAGAAGTGGCTATAGCTGTTGACTAAGGGAGGGGGACTCTATCTTGATAGCGATGTCTATCTGGTACTGGGTTAGAAGGTATTGAAGATGCATGAAAAACTAAGGGGTCATAGAAAGTAGTTGATAGCAGGCAATGTGTACCATGGTCCTTGCAAAGAGACTCTGAGAGACCATTACATAAAACAGTGAAGGTAAAGCCTAATTGCACCCTCCAGGGATAGCTTTGGGCAGGAGTTGAGCTGGCCCAGGAAGAACTCTATATATTGAGGGCTGGATGAGTAGGGTTGGACGAGTGGGGTTATCCATGCTGGGAGCTCAGATGTGGGATATAGAGCTTCAGAATTTGATGTTTATCCTGCTAAAGATTGATTCTGCTTAATTCTGATGATTTCTTCCTGTACTTTGATTTTTATATTTTCAAATAGAAATGTTTACTTGTGCCATTGTCTGTTGGAAATATGTAGATAGTATTTGATTACATAAGAGCTCACAGTTAAGAGACTGAACTTTTAAAGCGCTGGAATTACTGAAGACTGTGGGAACTTGTAAATTTGGTCTTAATTCATCTTAAATTCATTATCATCTGTGGTTATGATCCTGTGGGGAAAAAGGGTTAGAAGGTTGCGGTTTCAAAGTGATATGTTTGGGTGTCAAATTGACAAAGGGTAGAGTTATGACAGAATGACAAATTCTAGGATTGCTTAGGAGATGCTTCTCTGGGCATGCCTTCAGGGACTCTCTTGATTGCATTGGGTGAGCTGGGAAGACTTGTCACTATGGTGTTTCCATCCCCCAAGCTGGGGACCTGAACTATGTAGCTGAAGGACAGGAACTGAGCAGCAACCTTTCATTCATTGCTCTTTGTTTCTGATTGTGACTGCAATGTGATCGGTTGCTCTAAACTCATATTATCTGACTTCCTCAACATGGTGGACTGTACCTTGAACTCAGAACTAAAACAAACCCTTTATCCTTTAGGTTGCTTTTTTCAGAGTATTTTATTGTAGGAACAAGAAAAGAAACAAAAGCAAAGATAATGTTTTTTGGGAAACATTGGCTTTGTTAGCTATTTAAGTTACCATCACTGTGCTCATTTTCCTATAGGAGGAAACTGGGGCGCACAGAAGTTATAGCTTAGCCAGGATAAGAATATCGCAGGATTTTTGTGGATATTAACATGAGACAATGTATGGCAAGTTATTCCATGACTTACCTAACTTTTTTTTTTTAAATGTTACATGTATAGGGCTTTTCCTTTAAGTAGCCTGAGGTGATCTTTGAAAGGTTGATTATTCTCTTGACCCAGAAAATCCTACAAAATCACACAAACTGAGAGTTCAAATTTTCATGTTCACTTTAAACATCAAGGGTATGCATATCCTAAAAGCCTCTGAAATATGTCACTTTAAGAAGCAGTGTGTGGCATTCTGGTGATATATAGTGAAGTAGGTAGGTGAGCCCAAGCTTAGCCATGGGGCTGGGTGCAGGGTTGATGGCCACAAATGAGTGCTGAATTTCTGCTATCCATGCTTATAAGTGTGGAGGGTAATGCTGATCTTAAGGCTTGGATGCAGATTCCCTAGTCAGTCAACATCTGCAAGTGAACCACATACTGGGGGATGGACTGCTCAACTCACAACCTGCCTAATCAGGTTAACCCATGCATGAGTTTCCCTGCCGCACTGGAGCAATCTTTGCTGACAAGGAATGGACTGTTTCTGGAGCAGAAGGAGACGCTGCACAGGAGAAAAAGAATTCCAGAGGAAACTGGAGAAACAAAAACAAAGCATAGAAATAAACCCAGCCTAAAACATTGCAGATAAAAGTAAAAGAATTTATGTAGCGAGCTAGGTGCGGCAGCTCATGCCTGTGATCCCAGTACTCAGGAGTCTGAGGCAGGAGGATTGCCATGAGTTTAAGACCAGCCTGGGCTACATAGTGAGGTACAGACTAGCTGAACTAGAATGTGATGTCCTATCTTAAGAGAGAAAGAGAGAGAGAGAGAGAGAGAGAGAGAGAGAGAGAGAGAGAGAGAGAAGGAAAAAGAAAACATGCATAAAATTATTCATATTTGTTTTGAATGTGATCAGTGGAACAATTTATGGTAAGTTGTGTAATCACCCCCTAAATTATCTTTGGGATGAATATGAATTTTTGCATGCAGTACTTTCTATCTTATGTAATGACTGCATTTAAAATCAGAAGTATTCACATTGGGGTTGTGAAGGGCAATGCTGCATGTATGTGTATATAACTACCAATCCTTCTAACTTGCCCTTATCATTGTTTATTAATGACCCTCAATTAACTCTTCAATTTCTTCTTTTAAGACTCTAACAAAAAAGAATCAAGCAGCTTTTGTCACAATTCAGCTTTGTTCCCTGTAGAAAACTTTTTCATAGCAGCTTCTAGCAATCAAATGAAGTGCTCATCAAACTCCAACTATTTCTTTTATGTTGATCATTTAGAAATAATGGCCTAATTTTTTACATTCTTGTACAAAATGGGAGATATTGGTTTATGTGCATTATCTCACAACATTCATGAGTGAATAGGGGTGCGCTCCATCTCTTACACTCCTCCACAATGCTCTGTGCCTTCGTTTATGCATTCCACACACATAGATTTTATTTGATACTGTTATTTGCCTACTTGGTTTACCCTAATTCACTTGCTATTTGTCTTTATGATTTTATTAATAATTGATTTATAATATTGAATGTTCTCTTTTCTCTTCTTGGCTCTCTCTCCTTTGAAATTGAGGTGATTTCTTCTGTGTAAACCAGGCTGGTATTGAACTCCCAATCCTTTTGCTTCAGCTTCCCAAGTGTTGGATTACAGGCATGAGTTATGACACCCAACTTTTTTATTTGACCTTATTTCCCCCTCTTCTGTATATCCTCATGCATCTAGTCCAGACTCTTCTGTTCCCATAAATCCTGTATAGACCATTTCAGCTTTAAATGTCCTCTCACTTTGGAAACGCACATAAAAGATCACACTACACCATTCAGCTGTCAGTGGTTTTAATTTTTCTTGAGCTATATTAAATCTGTTGTTTAATTATCACAGATTTGTTTCCTTAGTCTAATCTGGCTAAGCTCTTCAGTGTTAGAGAATGCTCCCATACCTGTACTTTCTTAGTAGATACAGATTTTCCTATGGCTAGAAATCTCAGTTGTCTGTTAAAAGAAATATTATATTATAGCATGGGAAACAGTCTAAGTTCTGAAAACCTCAGGAGTTCAATGTATGATTGAAGGCTTCCCTGCTCACCAAAAAATTCAAAACCATGTCAGAAATGCAGAGCAGGATTTTGAAGGCTGTACATATTTTTGTGATATAAAACTTCTCAGTAGAGAGAGCCACAGTATGCTCATGGGACTCTCTAGTTAGTCTATAACCAACTGGTCCAGACGGGGAGGAGACAGCACATGAAAAGACCGTAGAAGCAGCCACTTGTAAAAGGAAATTTTAGGAAAAGTTTTGCTGCAGAGTGTTGTTTCACTCTGAATGAGACAATAAAGTTCAATGCATCAAGAGAAAATCCCGAAAGAATATTCAAGATGTCAGAGTCTTTGAAAAACAGTCAACAGCTCAGTTTGTACTTGGAAGCACTCTCTCATCTGTTCTTTTAGTCATTCCTGTGTGCAGAAGGAATGCTAGTTGAAACTGTAGCAGATAGAGTTCCGATTCTCTAGACACATACGTAGTATTGGCTACCTGTCTGTGGAATGTGTAAGCATATTGTCTTGAATATTCTTGAGCTTGTTACTTAGCCTCCTAGATTGAATTTCCTTATCTATAAAATGAGACCACTAGCTAGCTGTAACGGGATTTTTGAGGTTGTTTCTACCTATATAATCACATAAATAATATATTCACAAAGCTCCAAAATATTAACAACAGAAATGCATTTCCCATAGTGGAGTGATGAAAGGGTTTTAATGATGGTGGCATATGAGTGGACCTTTGTTGCATTAGGTTTGGGTAGGCACAGGTTATAATTGTGATAATGATTATGGCTTTGCAGGGAAGCTGTTGGAATGACATTTTCTGTAAGGACCCTGAAATTATTTGCAAAGTTTTTAGGAAATGCAAGTTTGTACTTTCGTGTGTATGGTGAAAAGTGCCAGGGTCTTGACTCAGTCATTCATTATCCTATATACGTGAGAAGGCATAGAGGCTGGGACGTGTGACTCCCTCACATCCATAAATGCCATGGTTTGTGGGCAGAGGAAAGAAGCAACAGTGGAGAACAGAGTTGTGGAGAGATGAGACTGGAAGCTAAGGATGGAGGAGCATGAAGGAGTGTAGATCACAGGATGTGGAGAGGAGTGTCTTGCACCTGAGAACCAGATGTTCACTTTTGAATCTTGGACCACTCTCTTGAACCTGTGACCTCCCTGAGATCAAAGCATTTGCTATTTAGATCCTTACATGTGTGTTTGCAGTTTCCTTTTTGACCTAGGGACTTCTTAAATGTCTTCATTTGTTTATTATAAATTTGTTGAGGTCATGTCACTGGTCGCTGGGTAGCTTCAGTACCTGAAGCAGACATGGTTGTTCTCTTGTACTCACAGAGACCCAGGAAAAGAAACATTGGTTTTCCCAGTGAGGAACTGAGACCTGCAGAAGTTGAAATGACTTCCCAGATTGCATGATGAAGAAACAGCATTTACAATCATGAGGTTGACTCTATGATTGTGATTCATGAGCCTGAGTCACTATAGAATACAGTTTAGGCTTGACTGACTCTGTGAGGAAGGAGAAACCTACTTTTGTTTAGGAATGATTTATGTATGTATCAACTTATAGTTGGGAGAAAGACAATGCTAGAATTAATTAATAGTCATTAAGTAATAGAGTGTATCTCCAAGTGAGTTTTTCATATGATGACATATGTAGATGACCGGGCAGTTACTACATTGTTTTTATCTTTTTCATTGTTACCCATAAGATGCACATTAAAACATTCTATTTCTTTCTATGAATATATGTCTAAGTGTATGTTTGTCTTTGTACCGGTTCATGCAGAGGGTGGAGGGTGTGTCTGAGCCTTTGAAGCTAGAATTACAGGCATCTGTGAGCTGTCTGATATGGGTGCTGGGAACCAGACTTGGGTCATCTGTAAGAGTTGTCTATGTATTGAGCTGCCATTACAGCCCAAGACATAGTTTCTGCAGACTTCCCAAGTTAAATGCCGTTCTCTTTATCCTTTTTCCCAACTCCCATAATTTTTTGTATTATGCAAAATTATTGATTACTTTCCATGCTGGAACCTCCTTTAAAAGAGGTGAATAAACTTCTATGTTTTCTACTAAATTTCCATCAAGGAAACTGGTGAGCGTAATAGCTAAGGACAAATATCCATGCAAGCTGAATTGGAAAACAGTAACATAAGTGTCAGATCTTGGCTTCAATTTGCTTTCCCCTGTTGGTACCTCATTGGTGTTACTAGTATCAACTAACCTGATGATGGAATATATATGGTTGTGTTAAATACTGGGTGTATTTGCAAGAATGTCTTGGAATAAAAAGAATAATAAAACCAACAAAACAAACCAGGAACAAATAAGCCCCAATGACCATGTAAGGGAGACTTTATAATTATAAATTTATTTATTTCTATTTAGATATTTAGTATATTAATAGATAGGTCCCACTGAGCTTTCTTTAATCTTTGCCAATACTTAGCTTTTCATTTTATTTAACAAAACCTTTCAAGAAATGGTTCAGTAGAATTTATGATCTGAGTCACAGATAATTTTGCCATTTATGAAACAAAGATACTTGTCAAAATAAGTGTTTTGCATTTTAATTTTATTCAATCAATTCAAATATGCTCAAGAATTTACAAGATACAATATTTTTATTCTTTTGGAGTTTTTTTCCTTACAAAAAACATGTACTCTCATTATAAGTTTTTTTTTTTTATCTTGACTAGCTAGATATTATATGGGGCACAATTGATGATATATATTTTTGTAAGACCCCCCAAAATACTGAAGTGATGACTCTACTAAGACAAAGTTTAGTGGAAATGTAAGGATCTCTAGGTTTCCTTTGGGATGCAGAGTCTCATGTAGCACAGGCTAGTCTCAAATTCTCTATGTAGTTAAAGACAATTTTGACATTCTGATCCCCCTGCTTCCACTTCCCAGTGCTAGCATCATAGGCATGTGCCACCACACCATTCACACGGTGGTTACAGCTAAACTCAGAGCTTCATACATGCTAAGCCAGCACACTCTACCAATGAAGCGACTTCCACAGACTAGGAGATTTTTTAAAATTTAATGTATCTTTTAAAGCAAGCTTTTTTCAAAAAATACTCTTCTATGCTTTTAGCTAACCATGCTCTCCCTGTCACTTGCTCTCTCTCTCTCTGTCTTTCTCTCTCTCTCTCTCTCTCTCATGTATGTACACACACACACACACACACACACACACACACACACACACACACACACACACGTGTAGCTTAGGCCAGAGAAGAAAAAACTTTCTGAGTGTCCTTAGGGGTAAAAATTTAAAATTTGTTTTTATAAAAACTGAGAGGATGATTCTAAAATTCATTTGAAAATGCAAATAGGCTGAAACAGCTTTGTAAAACAACAGTAAAGTTGAAGAAGTAATATTTTATTTCAAGACCAATACAGCTATAATAATCAATAGCATGACATTTGCAGATGGATACATAGGTTAAGGGAATAGAGTTAAAATGTACTTAGGCAGATTTAGCTAGCTGCTATGCTATAAAGGTACAAAGAAGATATGGTAATCTTTTCAATAAATGATGCAGAAAAAAGACATTTACATGCAAAAAATAAACTTCCACCAACAACCTCACAACATTCACAAAAATCAACTTGGCTGTGTTTTCAGCTAACAATAATTCCCAGGAATTTATCCTGAAGGTATCTGAGGATATTGTTAAGTAAGTGTACTGAAGATCTTTAGTTATTTAGATAGAATGCTGTCAACTTGTGTATAAAATAGAAAAATAGAAGTGTGTGTGTGTGTGTTCATGGATGTGTGTGTGTGTCTGTGTGTGTGTGAGAGAGAGAGAGAGAGACAGAGAGACAGAAAGAGAGAGGGCAACTTCTAGGCATGGTAGTGTATTCCTTTGATTCTAGTACTCAGGGAGCAGAGACAGGTGACTCTGAGTTCCAGCCAGGGCTACATGGTAAGACTACCTTTATTTCTATATGCTAGTACTGCACACTCTTCCTCATTTTCTTTGAAAGTAGTTTTGATTGCATAGTTATAAACTTGTGTCTCTGGTTGACTACTACTTGAACTCATTTATTAACTTGATTTCTTGCATCTAGGACTTTGTGCTGAGATGATACTTTCACTTTACAAACATAATTTCTGTTGTATTTTCTGTCTAAAAATCGGACTCATTTCAGGGCAGTCTTATTTCATTTTTAATCACTCCACAGATCTTTACCCAGCAGGTTACTCTCTGTTGTTAGGGAGCTGCTTCTAAATATGCACATTTGGTCATTCCCAGATGGGGCTGGAGTAACTCAGTTCCTCAGCACCTTCCTCTTGGTGTTTCCAGTTTTGAAATTTAACTGATGATCAGGAAGAAGAAGAAAGAGCCACAGGGAGCCAGAATCGACACAACATAGTCTATATTCTAAATCTCACAGATCCGGGAGCACGGGCCTTCCTTTGTATTCTTCTGGTCTTATTTTAGACTCAGGTCACATGCCTTGTATTAGCTTTTTCAGTGTAGAATAAAATAGAGCTAAAAATGGGAATAGGGCTTAAAAACCAAAGCATTATGTCTTGAGGAATGGCTCGATAATTAAGAGCACTGGCTACTCTTGTAGAGGACTGGAGTTTGGTTCCCAGCACCCATATGATGGTTTGAGACCTGTAATTCCAGTTCCAGGGGATCCAATGATCCTGTTCTGGCATCTGTGGGCACTACACTTTCATGGTAAGCTTATTCACATGCAAGTAAATCAGTCATTGTGCAGAAAATAGAAATAATTAACTCTTAAAAACTGCAAAGCATTGGCAACTGCAAGAACCCATGGCTATAAACTTGGTAACAAAGGAAGAGGTATAAGGAAATAAAAAGCAGAGAATTAGGCAAAGTATTTTATCACAAAAGTCACTGAAATAACAATAAATGCTTAGAATATGCATAGAAAATTGTTTATTATTGCTGGAGACTATACAATACATGCCCACTTTTAAATCAGTTCTAAGGGTAATGTGAACTGGTTTTTCCTCTTTTCAGCATCTTTTAGTACAATTGATTATTCTCTTCCTGAAATTTACTCTATTTTTTAGATTTCCGTGGTGACAAATATTGCTTGTTTTCCCATTTTACCTCTCCATCATCTTTGCAAACACACGATCTTCTACCTGACCTTGAAGGTTGCACCTGCCCAAGATGCCTCTGGTGTCATTTCCTATTCTCCCGTTGACAATCTTGACACTCTATGGCTTCAGTTAATATGTGGCTTCCACAGTTATGGCTCTTGGGCTAAAAATGCCAACTCCTATTTCTAATGGATTATTTAAAAGCCTACTTGGATATTTAAAAAATAACTCAGTCTTAATATACCAGAAGCTGCATTTGAGATTGTTCTCCCATTTACAAACCTCAAGCCTTGTCCCACATTTGTTGATTTGTTCACTCTTTTTACTCTGCTTATTCACCAATCCAACAAATATATACAGATTACACAGTAGATGTAGTTCACTGGTACCACTGGGGGATGAGTTCAGATAAGACCAACAATGTCTCTAGTTTTCATCGAGCTTATATTGTAGCAGATGAAGATACCAAATAAAAGTGAACAGACACATAAACAAAACCACTTCACATAATGACCATGTGTACCAAGAGAATATGTTGGATAAAGTGATGGAGTGTGACTTCATGTAGCCTGGCCAGGGAAGCATGTCTAAAGAATTAATGTTTTGGATGTGAAACAAATGAAAGAAAGGAACCACGTGTGCCTAGGTCTGGAGGAAGAACATTCTTGAAGAAGAACTTGTAGAAGAGTCCCTGATCTCCAGATGCTGGGTTGAGAATGGATCAAGTGGAACAGGAATGGGACCCAGGAAGACCAATTAGACTGCTTGTATGACAGTCCAGGAGGGAGGAGTAGTGGCCTTAGAAGCTTGGTGGCAGTGGGAGATGAGAAAGTTTTTGGGAGAGAGCTGAGGAAAAGAAGGGATGCAAGCATGGCTCTGGTAGTGACTCAGATGTGGACACATTCAGATGCTGGCTGGAGAGGAACCCATGAATGATGAGGGGTTGGGGCAATGGGAGTTAGGAATTGAGCTTTATATGGTTTCATTTTGAGAAGTTTATTAGTCTAGTGGAAAAGGCCAATCCTTTAAATTAGACACAGAAAAGTATGGAAGTGAAGGGAGAACTGAGGCTGGAGAAAGGAATTTAGGGCACACACACATATACATATATATGCACACAAGCACACACACACATGTATGTCTGTGCATGGGTGTGTCATGTATACATTTTTAAGGCCCTGAGATTAGATGAGATCACCTAGCGGAAGGACAGTAACGGCAGAGGTGAGAAGAAGTTCAAGAGGGAAGCCTGGGAGCTGCTATCTAAAAGTAGGAAGCACACAAAAGTGTGAGATGTGGACAAGGATCTGGATTAGTTACCAAACAGGCCCAATGGGAAGAATAGAGTCAGGGGATGAGAATGTCTGGGGGGAAAGGGGAACAATCCAGTCAGATGTTGTTAAAGCTGGCAATGATTACCACATTCCTTGGTGTGCTGCTTCTGGTTATAGTATTTGGAAGTTGATTTAGCTCTTATGCTTTTCATGAATAATAGAAACAGGAAATATAGTTGATTTCTGCTACATTTTTAAAGCTTCCTTGTGGGGGGATGTAGCGCTAACCCCACCTATGTAAGAATAAGCTGCGGATTATTAGCTTGTAACTTCGCATAATTGAGAAGTGATATTGCACAGCAATCCCTTACCTGTGTCTGCAGAGACACTGAGCCCCGACATGCTGACTCAGCCCCACCCACTCTAGAACCAGCTGACCCTTAGGAAACACAGCTGGTAAAGCCACAATTGAGTATCGAGGTGGCATTGTAATTAATCTTGAGCCTGAATGCTGTTCACCTGGATTTGGTTCAGCCTTACCTCTCACGACTGAATTCACATCTTGATTTTCTCCCTGGCACCATCTGGCTCACTTTGGATGCTGAGTTCTGTTTTGATTTCCTACTTGCCCCCTGAGAGTAGTAGGCTCTGGATATTTCACCCTAGTCTCTGTGTCTGGTCCCTGATTCTCTCTTGGTTGAGACTTACCTTCTCTGAAAGCTTGGCTCTCCTTACTCCCACCCTGTGCCATTGTTTTAAACCCTCCTATTGGGAACTTTGCTTTGCACCCATTAATGACTTTCTGAGGTACTTTTGCATCTTTAGACTCCCCTCACCAGTGCTAAACTTTCCTTTGTTTACCTCAGAAATACAATTGAGTTTTGCTTAGTATCTGGGTCCTACACATCTAATTAACTCAGCATTCTAACCGCTTGCCTTCATGCCTGGGTAAAACCACCGCATTTTAAAACTGCCATTTCTCAGTGGTACATGCAAAGTAGCTTCCTTTAACGAAGGAGGAATTCTGCGGATGTTCACTAACTACGCTAGGCATTAGGGAAGGACAGAGGCATACAATGTGGCCTCTAATTTGAGGAAATATGTTTGAAAGTATAGCCATACAAAGGTACTCTTTACATCCAGAAAACCAAGCTAATTGTTTTGTGACTGTTTCTAGCTTATGTGATGCACACATTCTATTTTCATTGGCGCCCTTTACTCATAAAACTATCTAATCAGAATACTTCAAAACTAAGGCTACGGATAGAATCCCAAGGACCATAGTTTTCAGAATAAGGATTGATGAGAGCTTGTGTACTGCTTCTTCATTATTGCTGCCTGCTAGTTAACCTTGAGTAATTGAAACATATACATGTTTTCCCAATGGAAGGGACATATTGGAAACATTTAAATTCTTATGGTCATGCTGTGCTTCTCTTGGATGATTGGAACGGTGCCCAGGCATAAACCGTTCATTCTTCCCCCACGCAATTTGTCAGTTGTTTAACCTAGCATCATTTGTTTTTTCACTTTCAGTCAAAATGGCAGTGCTAATTGTTGCACAGGGAACTAGAAGTAAAAGAGCCATCGCCGTGTTTCTGAGAATACTCTTCCCATTATTATCATCATACGCTCTGAAGTATATCTTATCATTGCTCCAGGACAGGCTCCTCTCACATTCAGAAAACAGGACTGGTGTTTAAAGCTAAGGGTACCGCTCTACGAAACTGAAGACGCAATGAGAATTTCTGTGAGGCAGGTTATACCGCCCCAAGTTAGAACTGCATGATGTGTCCCAGGGTCTCAGGCTCATGTGCACACAGCCTTCATCTTTTATGTCAGCTCATGGCAAAGATGCTGAATGTGCTGTCTGTTCAGATCGATCCTGGCATTGTTGGAAAAAAAAGACCATTTCGTATAACAGCCTTTGGAGTGAAAAGAACACTGTGGATGGAGCCGGAGAGCTCATCACTGGGAACTGGGCTTTTCTTTGAGAAAGAACGCATCTCCAAAATCACAAAATGAGATTGTGCCTTGTAAACCTCCAAGCAACATAGTTTACCATTGTATACAAAAGTCGCAGAAGGCGCTCTTTTGCCAGGTCCCTAAAGTCTCTCTGTTCAGTGGCTCAAAAACCTGTTCTATGGAGTTTAGCTTAGGCTCAGCATTAGAATTTCCTTCATGCCCAGACTCATACGAACCTTCTTTTCCTGAGCGGTGCAATAGTTTGGTGATAACTCTCTCTGAGCTTTTCACATACTTGTGTTTTGGACAGCAGGGAGGCAAACATTTTAGACTTTGCATTACTAATGAGAATTTACTTGGGCTTTGTGACATTTTATGCTGGCTGGCATTCCCCTTTCCTGGCATCAGTGGGCAAGTGTACGAAAGTGCTCACACCACCTCTGCTCTCCACTCTGCCTGCTAGGTGAAGACATCCCTTAACAGCACTGGGCAGCCGGAGCTGCTGCTAGATGAACTCAGCCCATGGCTATGAACTGCAGTCATGGGAACCATGATTTTTCTAATAAGAAAGTGGGAGGTGTGTCTGACAACTCTCACCATGTGCTAAGATACGAAGGGATGCCGACCTGTGAGTCTCAGACCGAAGTAGAAGATGGATTATAGACAGCTTCTCTCCGACAACTCAGGCCTGCTAGTTTTAACTGAATATTCCAAACTGTAAATCATCAATTCTTTCCCATGCTGTAAGGTTTGGCTCCACAGGAAAATTGTGTTGTAAGCACCACCCCACTAGATTTCCTAGAATGCTGGGCAGATCTGAGCCAGAGATTGCTATAGGTCAGGTTAAGTACAAATTGACATTCTTGCTATGGTAATTTTTTTAAAAATAATCTTTTAGAATCCTTCTATGGCTGGCTGGTTTGTGCTCTCGCTCTCTCTCTCTCTCTCTCTCTCTGTCTCTCTCTCTCTTTCTCTCCCTCTCTCTCTCTCTAATTTATGTTGTAGAAATGCTATTATTGTACAAATAATAACCAATGAAAATATATGTAGACATAATTTAGTTTATTTAACTTTTAAGATTTATTTGTATTCTATGTCTATGAGTGTTTTGTCTGCATGTATGTATGTGCAACACCAATGCCTGTTAAGGCCAGAAAGGGGCACTGAATCTCTTGGAACTATAGTCACAGATAATTGAGTTGCCTTGTGTAAGCTGGGAGGTGAACCCTGGTTCTCTGCAAGAGCAATGTGTGTTCTTAACCACTGAGCCATCTCTCTAGTCCATTAAAAAGAAAATACATTTATTTATTAGTGTGTGTGTGTGTGTGTGTGTGTGTGTGTGTGTGTGTGTGTAGGTCAGAGGATAATTTGTGGGAGTAGGTGCTTTCCTTCTACCACGTAAATTCCTGGATCAAATTCAGGTCGTCAGCCTTGGTGGCACTGAGCCTTATTGCTGACCCCAGGAATGTTTTTAAAGTCCTTGACTTCAAGCAAGCAGGACAAGTTCTCCTGGTCACAGGTGGGTGTCACACACTCCCATCACCTTCACTCCAACCTCTCCTATTTCCTTCCTGCTCCACCACAGATGTGCTCGTGGGCTTGTCATTTTCTCTCTGACCTCTGCTTGTCTCCTCCCTAAGACACGGCTTCAGCACCTGTCACGTCTCACGCTTACCTCCTCACCTTTCCTGTAAGGCTGAATTACGCACTGTCAGTTTGCTTGTGTTACAAAGAGCTTTCCTGACTTCACATTCTGCCCCAGCCGTCCTGCCAGGCCTCTCCCTCTTTTACCACACAACTCCTTAAAAGCTTAGCTGACCATCGTCTCTATGTTTTGGATTCTCAGTTTCCTGGTTCCTCCATCCATTCCTTTTTCTCACTTTCCAACTTCTTGAAGGGCTGAGTGCAAGGTCTACTTCCTTCAGGAAGTTCTCCTTCCGGGACTTGCGCTCACCTTTCCAGTTTTCTCTCAACTCATCATCTCGTTTCCTGATTACCACACGTGGGCCCAGAGTGCTGCACCTTCATGCTCTCAGGGCTTGCCCAAATGTAACGAGTTCCAAATATATACGTATATATATTTATCCAACTCAGAATTCTCCCTGCCTGAAAGATTCCAGAAATGAAGCCCCAGAGGCATTTTCGTGCTAATTAGGAAAAGCCTCCCTTTTTCCCCTGCAAGCACTTGACCGCCATCTTCTGGAAAGTTTGCAGAGTCACACACGAGATTAAACAGAACAGACAGCATTGGTACAAATAACACTTGGCTGGAGCAGGTGTTCCTGTGCCACTCAGTAAGTCTCCACCCAAGCTCCTGTCTTCTGCCTCCTCTCGCATCCTGTCACAACCCCTTTCTCTCATTCTCTTTACTTCAGAATTATTCTGATTTCTGAGGTTGGATGAGGCTACTGTCGCAACCTCTTCCCGCAGCCCTGCATTAGCAGGGCTATTAACCCATTAGCAGATCCTATTTATTTTTCCTTCTAAGTATATTAGAATTCAACCATTTCTTAACACCTCACTTCAGCGCCTCTGCTCCAAGCCCCTTCAACTATGACTTGGATTATTCTAGCATCAGCTTCCTCTAGCTCCCCATTGTCTGTCCTTAACACAGTAGCCAGTGTTAATAAGCATTTCAAACACATCATGTTTTCTTTCTAACCTTGCCCTCTGTAGTCTACCGTATTACTTGGGGTGAAAACAAAAGTCCATAAAATGGCTCTCCATCATGCAAGCCTGACCCCATCTCCAGTCATATTGGCCTTCTCATACCTCCTCAGCAAGCCCAGCATGCTTTATTATATCAAAGAAGCCTTACTCAAAGAAATACTACTCCCAAATCTTTCACATTCTTTGGTGCCCCCTGTCATTTTATTGTCTCTGCCACTCTTTATCATCTGGCATGCATGCATTGCTACTGTGTAACTTAATTAGATATTAACTTTGTGAGCCACAAGACTTTTCTTGTCCTCTATTAAGCCCTAGTTTCTTCAAGTAGATTTTGATGAAGATTTGCCAAATAACTAAGTAAATAAAGACATCCCCAAATCCATTGTGGGACACAGAGGTTTCCGATGATTCTGCACATGTAGACTCTCCAAGTTCCATAATAAAAGTGTTTTTAGGAGTCCAGGAGCTAATTTGAATCTAATTGAAAATCTCGTTGGCTTGGCAATCTTCTTGAAGGACATCAGTTAGGTCCCTGTGGAGACAGCAAGTAGGTGCCATCTAGTGGCAACAAAGGAAACCCCCATTTGTGCTGCTCATATTTTGTCAATACATTCTTATTAATTTAACACTGACAATTTGACACAGTTACATCATGTATTTTAAACATACTCAATCCTTTTTTGCTCTCTTTGTCCCCGCAAACACCGAAAGACGCCGTTCTTCTCAACCAGCCCCTGTGTTCTCACGCCCTACTTCCACACGCAGGTCTTGTGCAGTCACTGTACTGCTGTGTTTCATGATTCTATCAGCCATGTCATAGACAGTGCTTTTTAAATCATTTTTATTTACTTAGAATTCATTTTGGTGTAAAGTAACGGAGAATAGATGGTTTTTGTTTTTGTGTGTGTGTGTGAGTGGACAAGTCTGCTTTTATTTATTTATTTATTTATTTATTTATTTTTTCTCTCCCTTCCTCTCCCCTCACCTTTTACCCACTCACATGGTCCCCATGCTTCCAATTTACTCAGGAGATCTTCTCTTTTTCTACTTCCCATGTAGATTAGATCCATCCATGTCTCTCTTAGGGTCCTCTTTGTTGTCTAGGTTCTCTGGGATTGTAAATTGTAGGCTGCTTTTTCTTAGCTTTATGCCTAAAAGCCTCTTATGAGTGAATAATTTTATATTTGTCTTTCTGGGTCTGGGTTACCTCACTCAATATAGTATATACTAGATCCATCTATTTGCCTGCAAATTTCAAGATGTCATTAATTTTTTTTCTCCATTGTGAAGTACCACATTTTCCTTATCCATTCTTCATTAGAGGGGCATCTAGGTTGTTTCCAGGTTCTGGCTATGACAAACAATGCTGCTATGAACACAGCTGAACACATGTCTTTGTTGTATGATTGAGCATCCTTTGGATATATACCCAAAAGTGGTATTACTGGGTCTTGAGGTAGGTTGTTTCCTAATTTTCTGAGAAATCGCCATACTGATATCCAAAGGGTCTGGACCAGTTTGCGCTCCCACCAGCAAAGCAGAAGTGTTCCCTTTTGCCCGACATCCTTTCCCACATAAGTTGTCATCATTGTTTTTGATCTTGAACATTTTTATAGGTGTAAGATGGAATCTCAGACTTGTTTTGATTTGCATTTCTCTGATGGCTAAGGATGTTGAGCATTTTCTTAGGTGTCTTTCAGTCATTTTAGATTTGTCTATTGAGAGTTCTCTGTTTAGGTCTCTATCCCATTTTTTGTTTGATTATTTGTTCTTTCGATGACTAATTTCTTGAGTTCTTTGTATATTTTGGAGATCAGTCCTTTGTCCAATGTGGGGTTAGAGAAGATCTTTTCCTATTCTGTAGGCTGCTGTTTTGTCTTGTTGACCATGTCCTTTGTTTTACAGAAGCTTTATAGTTTCAGGAGGTCCCATTTATTAATTATTGTTTTCAGTGTCTGTGTTACTGGGGTTATGTTTAATAAGTGGTCTCCTGTGCCAATGCGTTCAAGTGTTCTTCTCACTTTCTCTTTTATGAGGTTCAGTGTGGTTGGCTTTATGTTGAAGTCTTTGATCCATTTGGACTTGAGTTTTGTTCATGAAGACAGATATGGATCTATTTGCATTCTTCTACATGTTGATATCCAGTTATGTCAGCACCATTTGATGAATATGCTTTCTGTTTTCTATTTTATATTTTTTGCTTCTTTGTCAAAAATAAGGTGTTCGTAGGTGTGTGGATTAATATCCGGGTCTTCGATTTGGTTCCATTGGTTCTCTTGCCTGTTTTTATGCCAATTCCAGGCTGTTTTCAGTACTGTAGCTCTGCAGTAGAGTTTAAAGTCAGGGATTGTGATGCCTCCAGAAGTTCCTTTATTGTAGAGGATTGTTTTGGCTGCCCTGGGTTTTTCGCTTTTCCGTATGAAGTTGAGTATTGGTCTTTTGAGGTCTGTAAAGAATTTTGCTGGGATTTTGATGGTCATTTCATTGAATTTGTATATTGCTTTTGATAAGATTGCCATTTTTTTTTACTGTGTTAATTCTACCTACCCAAGAGCATGGGAGATCTTTCCATTTTCTGGTGTTTTCTTCAATTTCTTTCTTCAAAGATTTAAAGTTCTTCTCATACAAGTCTTCCACTTGTTTGGTTAGAGTTACTCCGAGATATTTTATGCTGTTTGTGGCTATTGTGAAGGGTGATGTTTCTCTGATTTCTTTTTCAGCCCATTTATCATCTGTGTAAAGGAAGGCTACTGATTTTTTCGAGTTAATCATGTATCGTGCTATGTTACTGAAGGTGTTTATGTGTTGTGGAAGTTCCTTGGTAGAATTTTTGAGGTTTCTTATGTAAACTATCATATCATCAGCAAATAGTGAGGGTCTGACTTCTTCTTTTCTGATATGTATCACCTTGGTCTCCTTTTGTTGTCTTATTGCTTTATATAGAACCCCAGGAACTATATTGAATAGATATGGAGAAAGTGGACAAACTTGTCTTGCTCCTGGTTTCAGTGAGATTGCTTTGAGTTCTCTCCACTTAGTTTAATATTGGCTGTTGGCTTGTAGTATATTGCCTTTATTATGTTTAGGTATTTTCCTGTATCCCTGCTATCTCCAAGTCCCTTATCACGAAGGGATGTTGTGTTTTATCAAAGACTTTTTCAGCATCTAATGAGATAATCATGTTTTTTTTTCTTACTTCAGTTTGTTTATATGGTGGTTTATATTGACAGACTTTCATATGTTGAACCATCCCTGCATCTCTGGGATAAAGCCTTCTTGGTCATGGTGGATGACTTTTCTGATCTGTTCTTGGATTCGGTTTGCCAGTATTTTATTGAGCATTTTTGCATCAATGTTCATGAGTGAGATTGGTCTTTAATTGTCTTTCTTAGTAATGTCTTTGTGTGGTTTCGGTATCAGGGTAATTGTGGACTCATAAAAAGAGTTTGCCAATTCTGTTTCCATTGTGTGGAACAATTTGAGGAGTATCGGTATTAGTTCCTCTTTGAAAGTCTTGTGGAATTCTGCACTGAAACCATCTGCTCCCGGGCTTTCTTTAGATTGGGAGACTTTTGATGCCTGTTTCTATTTCTTTAGCAGTTATAGGTCTATTTAGTTTGCTTATCTGGTATTGATTTAATTTTGGTAAGTGATATTTATCCAGAAAGTTGTCCATTTCCTTTACGTTTTCCAATTTTGTGGAGTACAGGTTTTCGAAATATGACCTGATGATTCTCTGGATTTCCTTCATGGAAGACAGTGCTTTTTAAGAACTTCCCAGGCCTCCAGCTCTTATGGACTTTCCTCCCTGCTTTCTGTGACATGCCCTTGGTCTTACAGGTGTGAGAAAGTTTTCCCATTTAGGGCCAAACACTTATCCAGCCATTTATTCTCTGAACGTGACCAGTTATCCTGCTCAAGTTTATTAACAGGTGAAAATGTGGTCACAACAGAGAAGCTATGAACTTTCTGACAGTAATAATTAAGATAGCTGCAAGTCCTTGAGTACATTTTCAGTGGACCATATTGACCTGGAAATAAGCAATTTTATTTCTTTTTAATTTACTTCCTTTCCATTTCTCCACTGTGTTTGGGAATCAAATTCAGGGCCTTGACTTGCTCAACATCCATACACATCACTGAGCTAGATCCTAAGCCCTTTTAATATTAATTTTTATTTATTCTTTTGAGATCTGATTACTTTTTCCCCCTGTACATTGGCCTTATACTTCCTTTTGAACCCTCACATTCTGGCAAGTTGAATGGATAATAAAATGAAGGCCCCATCTTCTGGTGAATTATATTCTGATACCAAAGGTAGGTGGTAGAGTAACACTACAGGAAAAAAAAGGTCAGGTATTGAAGTAATCTCTCTAGGGCAGATCCCTGAAGTCTGATGAACCAATATTGTGCATACACCAGCATCAAAAGGATTGGCCATCAGAGTTTGCTCAGTATTTTGCAAAGAGTGGGACTGGTTGTTGTATGGAGAACCTAAGAAGAAGAGAGAAGCTGTGCCTGTATATCTTGATAGGAAAGACAGCAATTTTGTTAGTCTGTGACTGTCACTTTAACATTTGGAAAGCAAGGTCATTTCAGAACATTGGTCCCTTGAAGCAGAGCTCTAGTCCGCTTCAGGAGTCTTTGTCCTTTCCATTCCCATTGCTGGGTGGAACTAGAAGATGCTTGTCTGCTGGCAGAAGACTGAAGCAGTGGTCAGAGAAGCAAGGGCAGGTGGTGGGATTCTCAGGGAGGCAGTGACCTCTGACTGTGGACACTCAGATTAATTCCTGGTGCTTTTGTTTGCTAGACCACTATTTGTGCAGCACTAGAAGGCAATGGTTGAAGCAATGGAATAAGATAAGGAAGCTGATTTTCTGTCAGCATAAAGAGTTATTTTCCTATTAAAATTTCTTTTTAAACCCTCAAATCAGAGATCAAATATTTAGTTCGCCATCAGTGAATGGGTCCAAGTAGAAATTTCTGCCTGGGATTTGGTAACATAATTAAAATTCGGATTTCTTTCTTCTTCCTGTATGGCATGAAATTCTTCCCACTCTTAAGTACTCTGCTCCCACTCTACCTTCAGCCCTTTCCCCTTTCTCCATCTCTGCATGTCCTAGTGTTTAGAGTACGGACTAGCACCTCCTCCACCAAGCCTGTGTTAACTTGGTGGTGTAATCTGTGGCTCCTCAAATCAATGCTAAGGTGCTGATGTAGAAGAGCCGTGCTCTAAAACAATGCATCCCTTGGCTGTGCCGATTCTATTAGGTGAATTTCCAATGTCTATGGCTAGGAATTTGGAAAGACTGCTGGTCCATTGGGACCAAGGTGCTCATCCTTACTGGATGTTTGATGGAGCAGTTCTTCAGCTTGGAGAAATCAAAATGTCTGCCAAAAATTGTTTGCTAGTATGACTATTGTAAAGTTTTGTTTTCATAGATATTTCTAGAAGTGAGCATCAAATTTGATAGTGTAGTAGCTAGGAGGTGGTGGTATACCTCTTCTAACTCGAGTACTTAGGAGGCCAAGGCAGTAGTTTGTGACCATCCTGGACTACCTAGCAAATTCCAGACTAGCAGGGACTATATAGCCAGGCATTGCCCAAATAAATAAATAAATAAATAAATAAATAAATAAATAAATGAATGAATGAATGAATGAATAAATAAATAAATAAATAAATAAATATGCCAATCAACCAATTAACCAAACAATTCCTCCACTTTTTGGGGTTATTTTAATAGTTAAGATTCTTTCTTCTGCCTATGTAGTAATTTTTTATTTCAGGCAAATATTTTTGATCTAATACTTTGTCTATTTTTTCTTGAGAAAATTTCTACTTATGCAAGTTTATATGACATTTTGAATAGTTTGTTGCCAAATCTAAAACCCTGCATTTAAAAAGAATTAAGCAAATACTCTTTTCAAGTTCCCTAGCTTCTGAAGGTGTATTTGTGTAGCATAGCATACACCTCTTAATGAGGTGGTGATGCTGAGAAAGGAGATGTCAACAGTGCAGTATTAGTAGGTGGGTGTGTGCATACCCCAGACCTACAGTCTTTAATACCAGGGTACCATTTTATTTTTTTGTTTTATCATTTGAGCAACCACAATAATTTTTTATTGTTTGGTAGGCTTCTTGGCTTAAAGACATTTATAGGACTTAATTCTTATCTGAAACAGAAAATTTGATGTTTTTAGAGAATCATCAGTTGTTTTGATAGCAGAGGAACAACATTGGTAATTTGATGTAATCCTGACATAAATGCATGAATTTCTTTGTTTGTTTTAGAATATGCTGAGTTTCTGCATTGCAAAGGAAAAAAATTTACAGATTTTGATGAAGTTCGCCATGAGATTGAAGCAGAAACAGACCGAGTGACGGGAATGAATAAGGGCATTTCCCCTATACCCATCAACTTACGAGTCTACTCTCCACATGGTAAGCATAATGTTTAAATTCGAATAATTCTCCTCAACAATTTTTCCCTAGACAAATTCCCATTCATTAGAGAACATGCGAACAGTTTGGGCCTCTGGGCTGTTTGGTTTGTGGGGACTCTGGTACAATTCAAAGAGCTAAGACTATTTAGAGAGGGGCAGGAGGGGCTGATAACATCATAATTGACTTGGGAACTGAGAAAAATGCCTTCTAAAAAATTCTAAACTTTCAAAAATCAGAAGGTGGGCACATAAAAACTTACTTTATTATTATTATTGTCTTTAATCTTTGCCAAAAAATTTTAGAGGTATGTAGAGGTATGAAAGAGGAATCCTTTCCTGTTGGTTGATCTCCCTGTAGCCATTTTATATTTCTATTAATTTTACTCCTGAGGATCCAAGTGTGATTTTTATCCCTAGACAGTTATCATAAATTCCCATAGGGACTTGCTACCCTCACCAAGGAGACAGTAGTCGTGTTGGATTGGAGGCACCTTGCCACTGACTGCTGGTACAGCCCGCTCACTCCACCTGAAGCTTCACAAATGGCTCACAGCTTTCCCACAGGCTAAGTGGCTAACCTTCTGCAAATAACATATGATGCTTCCGAAGAGGAAGGGCAACTGTTACCCTGAGAATTTTTGTACCACTTGAAGGCGATATACAAGACAGGCAGACAGCATATGCACGTATTGTTCAGTGTTTAAATTATAGTTGCCTCATTATGACAGTGAGGGATGGCAGCTCTCTCAGCAAACTGCCAGGCATGTAAATCAATGCCTTCCAGATTATGTTAAGATGATCATTTGGCTTAGCTCAATCATGTAAAAATAGAGAAAATGAGCAACCCCTTTTCGTATTCAACGCTTTTCCTTCTCCTCACTTGTGATGGAGTCATTCACATACACAACACGTAAAGGTGAGCTAAGTGGCAGATGAAGCAGCCACCTGGGGTGTCTTTATACAACCTTGTGGGTATGTTTTGGACTGAAGGTATCTGTAAGACTCTCCCATTCTTCCCCACACAGTGTTAAATCTAACGCTTATAGACTTACCTGGAATAACGAAAGTGCCCGTGGGAGACCAGCCCCCAGATATTGAGCATCAGATCAGAGATATGATCATGCAGTTCATCACAAGAGAGAACTGTCTGGTCTTGGCTGTCACCCCGGCCAACACCGATCTTGCCAACTCGGATGCACTGAAGCTAGCTAAAGAAGTTGATCCTCAAGGTGAGTGTGTGACCATTATGATGAGAAAGTATCATTGCAAGGTGGCAAGAGCTTTGGTCATGTTTATAGGTAGCCCAAACTCTAATGACTTAACATTATAAAATTCAGCAAGGTTAATGTTGGTAAATATTTTATATTTCATGTGCTGAGATAAGAATAATTAGGGACTACAGTCAAATGCCACATGATTAAAAATGACATTAAATGAAATCCAAGAACATAGATACTTTCAAACCTCATTGAGTGCTTATTTTTAAAGGATAATAAAATAAATTTCTGTACTATCAGAATTCCATTTACTTAGTTATTATAGGAGTTACCCAAATATCACAATTTGAACACGTTCTATTGTCTTTTTTTTTTTTACTATTTCTTGAAAATAGGAAAAGTTTAAAAAACAAACATAACATTATCCAGTCTGTATTTATTTGATATATATTATAAAATGGGGGACTTTTTTGTTATTTGTATGTCAGAATCCAGAAACATTTCTTTCTTATGATGATGTTTTAAGTTTCCCTTTCTCTGAGTTGAGAAATGACAATCTTTCTTCAAAGACCTTATTGGAACACCTTGGTGTGTGTGTGTGTGTATGTAAAGAAATAAACAAACACTCTCAGCTGTGTGCTTTTAGCACGGAGGTGTATGGTCCTCAACTCTAGGACTTCCAGCTTTTGTTATGATTAATTGCCCACATTTATTTGTTCTCTCCATTTTTAATTTTTACTATTTCTTATTCTCTCCTTTGAACTGTTTCTCTTCTAACATCCATTTCTCAGACTTTTTTTGTTTTACACATTTGCATGATTTATTAACTAGATTCTAATCTCTAATTAATTTTTCACTTCTGCTAGACTTTTTGAAGTTCCAAGAGCATTTTCTTATTTTATGAATGTTATTTTTGTGTTTCACAGATAGCAACCTGCTCTTGGTTTCATGAGTGCAATGATTCAGGATCTTAATTAGAAATTTTCAGATTCTTCTTTTATAATGCAATTCATCTCAGAGTGCATTGTTTTCTGGTTGCCTTGGTCTCTGTCTTGGATACTAGAGACCTCTGTCAAATACATGATGACTTTCTGTTTCTTGTTCACTGACGAGAGTGGAACACCGATACATGTGCAAGATTGGAATTCGTTGGTTAGTAAGCTTGACATACAGCAATCGGGCTGTGACCGGGCCGTTTTTGTTGGTAGAATTTCTGAGCTGCTAGAATTGATATTTTCTCTTGAGATGGTCTAAGGTAGGCTGTATGCCCAATATATTTGAAGCCACGAGGAAGAGTTGCCATGGCTGTGTTTTGCTTAGAAGAAGGCATTGTCAAGCACCTCTGCCTGTCTTCCAACGCTTACATTCTTAATGGATGATCCATGAGCCTTAGGGGAGTAATAAAATCCATTTTGTTAATGTTTGCCTTTTGACTGGAATGCTTAATTTATTTAAATTCAGTACCATTACTCATAGCCTTGAATCTATATCTGTTATTTTGTCTTTTTATGTTATATCCTATGTCTTTGATGCTCTGAAAATGTCTTTCTTTGTGTTACAATCCAGATCCCAGTGTATCACTTCAGTTTCTTGTCATTCATTTACCTGTTTTTGAAGTCATTTTCTTAGTGATTACTCTAAGAATACTCTTAACACTGACTAAATTATGGCAACTTTGTTTGGATCAATGTCACCTTAATTTTAACCGTACACTGAACTCTGCGGATTTTTGATAGCAATACTAGTCTTTTCTAGGCACTTCAGATGCTGTACATTACAAACCTACCAAAATAAATATACAACTGTTCCTTTATATGGTGTCTTTCAAATAAGATATGGAATAAAGTGTTATAAATAAGCAACAAAACAAACATTGGCTATCCAACTAGTAGTTTTCCTTTCTATTTATTTAGCTATGAGGATTTGAGGTAGCATCTTCCCTAAGGACTAGAATGCACTGCGGAAGGTCTTCTAGTAAGAGAGTCATTCATATCTTGTTCATTTGGGAGTGTCTCACTTTTTAACTTTGAAAGAGAATTCTCAGTTGACATTTTTTTATTATTCTATAACTATGATTTATCCCTAACTCTGTGGTCAAAACTCAGCTGTGATTCTTCTAAGAGTCAATAATCACAGTAGAGATATTACTTTTGCTATTTTTATGAAACGCTCTTCATTTCTGACAGGTGGAACTGACTAGTTTAATGTCAGCATGGCACAATGGAAAGGGAGAAACCTCAGTTGAGAATTTGCTTCTATAAGTTGTGTTTGTAGACAAAGCAGTAGGGCATTTTCTTTTTTTTTAAATTTTTTTTTATTTTTCCATTCAAAAATTGACACTTCTTCTCCTTCCCCTCCCACTCCCCCACTAACCCTCCTCCCTCCCCCTCCATCCTTAAGAGAGGGCAGTGTACCCTGCCCTGTGGGAAGTCCAAGGCCCTCTCCACTCCATCCTGGCCTAGGAAGGTGTGCATCCAAGTAAACTAGGGTCCCAAAAAGCCAATACATGCAGAATAGACAGGTCCCAGTGCCATTATCGATGGCTTCTCAGTCTGTCCCCATTGGCAGCTATATTTAGAGAGTCCAGTTTGATCACATGCTCATTCAGTCCCGGTCCAACTGGATTTGGTGAGCTCCCATTAGATCAGGCATACTGTCTCAGTGGGTGGACCAACCCATTGAGGTCCTGACTTCCTTGCTCATCTTCTCCCTCCTTCTGCTCTTCAACTGGACCTTGGGAGCTCAGTCCATTGCTCTGATGTGGATGTGGATCATTAAGCCTATAGCTCACAAGCCTAGAGAAGACAAATAGCAGGTGAACCCAAAGAAAAACATATATAGATCCTCCTGGAAATTGGAAGCAAACAAGATAGCTGGGCAAAAGTTGGGAGCACAGGGGAGGGGGGAGGGGTGGGGTTGGAG
>PVIU01010157.1:0-71780 GCA_004026605.1 Ondatra zibethicus
AAAACTTCTGTTATGCATTCCTTGCTTAATATTGTTTATTGTTTGTAATTTTGCATTTGGTGTCTGTTCCAATTGTATATAGCTATGTTGGGTTTGGATTAATCCTGTTTAGACAAAGGGGGGAGATGATGGGGGAAGAGCCACTAGCCAATCACATCAAGTTGGGGTGTGGCTACTGGGACCCCAGGTAGAAAATCGAAAGAACTCAGGTACGCGCTCTCTCCATGCGGTGTCCGCCAGAGGGATCGGATCGCGACTTTGGTAGAGTGAGTTCCCCTTTTTCCTTTCATTAAAAATACCTGTTTCTATTGAGCTAGCTTGGTTATTGATTTGTGCCGATTTGATAATTCATCATCAGTTTGCTCTGAAGGTCAGCTACTGCATGACCTTACTCTTGGAAATGCATCATTTGCAGTGCTGCTATCAGGGACTCTTGTCATGCCTCTGAAAGTCCACCAACGCGGATGCTTCCCAGCCTGAGGTGGGACGATGGGACTCAAGTGGGCCCTGCGTGCCCTAGCACTACCCTCATCGGCAAGTGAGAGGAAGCTTGGGTAGTGCTTGGAAAGAGGAGCTGTCACCTATGATCCAGTGGTTCCGATGTACATTGCACCTCCTGCTATAAAAAGCTAGCGGGGCAGAATTAGGAGCCGAGAGTTTGGACTTCAGTCTCATTAGCCAGGAAAACTCAGGGATAAAATTGCTTCTCATACTTGGATAGCGACAGACTGAATCAGTCCCTTTGCATCTACTAATATGTGGCGCTCATCCGTTTAGCTGGAGGACACACTCTGCCTCTGGCATTCATGATGACAGATCTGGGGCTGCCGGAAGACGCAGCGCTGCTGGCTCACTCATTTCTGTAGCCAGACTGATTGAGATGCAGCGTATTCATCAAGCTGTCTCTGTTGATGGAGTGGAAGAGGCAAAAATGACCAGTTCCAGGAACATGGAAAATCAACTCAAACTGTGAGTGTCACAGAGCCTTAAAACCCACGAGGGTCGTACTTCCATCACAACAGCTTTGGCTGATGATCTCAGACAAAGAAATGAAAATGGGAGATGATTTCTGTCATTGGTTCTCTTGATGGAGGACTGCAGGTCACGAATGTGAATCAATGGAGGCTAAATGACCCCACATGGAAGATCCCTAGTCCAAAAACCTGAAAGGCTCACACATCTTAAATATTCCATACCTGGCCTTACGTGATGAATCAGAGTAAAAACACATGCTCACTGAAAATACTCTATACAATTACCTTCAAGCTATGTATGTGTGGTATATATGGAAAAAATGAATTTTGTGATTCTATCTGGACTCTATAACCAAGATGATTCACTATATCACATATACGAAAATATTACAAAATCTCAAATAATCCCCAAATCTGAAGCACTCCTGGTCCCCAGTGTTTCAAAGAAAGGGCATCCAAGCCATCTGCTTCCAGTCTCTTTTCACACAACTACCAGTGAACTTTTAAATGGGCACCTGTAAGTACTGATGTGGTGTGCGCAGTGTTAATTCACAAAGGTGCTGGAAGAATTTCTCCGTCATTTGTCACCTGATTTCAGCATGTTAGATGCTCTGATCTCCTTTTGGAGATACAAGTTTTCTACCCCAAGACATAAGAAACCCATGAGACACGCACTTAGTACTGAAATTATAGGACTGCATCATTGTTCTCCTTACCCGAATGAGAGAGCTCACTGGAACATCATCACTTTCTTAACACAGTAGCCTACCCCAGGGGCTTCATGGTAGCCTGAAGCCTTGCTTTGGTCAAAGGGAAAATATTCTGACTGACCTTTTGTAAGGCCATTGATGCAGAAGGAAGTGCCCCACATTCAATGCTCCACATCAGGCCAAGATATGGTAATGATAGCTTGTGTCAGGCATTTGTAATCAATATATCCAGAAACCTTCCAGAATCCTGAAACTGAAGGCCATCATAGCAGATGCCAACAACAGCAAATGAATTTGGTTTGAACCCCTGGCTTTCTGAATACTTCATCCTCAAATTTACTTTTCCCAGTAGCATCTTGGGAGGATTACAGTGAAGACTATATCTCATTGAAAAGAACTGATGGGTAGCAGATAAGGGTCATTTACCCACTGAGCCACTCTGGCATGCCACCCTTGCAGGACATGCAATTCAACTAGATTCTTTTTAATAGCGTTGCCAGTCACAGCCAGGTGACTCCTCTCCAAGAATTACCACTGAAATAAAGGCACTCATGCCAACAAATGCATGCTGAGAAGGTGTGCAATTCACAGCAAATTAAATTCTCAACCTCATGAAACCTACATCTTGGACATTTTTTTTCAATGTTCAAGAGAGCTGAGGAGCAAGGAGCTGCTGCTGGTGGGCAGGGTTTGGCAACTTCGGCTATTAAAATAGGCAGAACCTTCCTGGCTCAGAACTGTGGTACCTGTCCGTTTTTCTGTACAAACTGAGATAGGCTCCCCACTAGCCTTTCGAAACTCATCCCTGCTCAGTTCACAGGCCCCACAGGCAGAGCACTTCTTTTTAACAAGGTACTGTAACTCGCGGTACAGTGACCTTCAAGATGGGGTCCTGTTTACTGGCTGCTGTGTGGTTTGAGATGTGAGCTGCAAAATCAGCAACAGCAAACTGGGACCCATGGAGGAACGGCTACTGAAGACAGCCACTGTTGTAAGGAAAGCCGTGTGATCCCGGAATGTACTCTAGTGTGGGAGAGTATTGGCTTTGAGGCGTGTGTGCCATCTGATAACTCTGAAAAATCAACAACAAATCCATCTTCCCTCGCGGGACCTGCACTGAAAACAAAGATCTACTTACATATACTCTCACTTGAGCATCAGAGTCCGATCATGAACTGTGGAACAAGAGTTTGCGAGAATCTAAGTTGGAACCTCTCTTTTTAAAATTATGTTTATTTTCCTCCCACCGCCGTTTGGATGGGGCCGGTACAGATGCCACCAGGCTTCTTCTGTGTTGACACTGTCGCAGTGGGATCTGTGCAGCTACTTATGCACCATAGGAGGTGAAAACACTGGGGCCCTTAGAGTGAGGAGGTGAATTTCGAGTGGAGAATATATCAAGAGCATGGCTTTTAAACTTATTTGGGCTTCGTTTTAAATGGTATTTTTAATTCGCTAGCTTCAAGAAGAGATGTGAATCTGGGCCCAGCATTCAGTGTATGTGTGACTTGTGCTGGCCAGTGCGCCAGAGTTTTGTTGGAGAGGAACTGCAGCCAGAACCCAGTCTCGACCCACAAATGTCACCACCCGGGTCACTTGTCACCAGGTAATTGTTGACTGCAAGGTTCTGAGGTCGGGCAGAACTGCTTAGCTCTCTTTGAGATGTAACATTTTTATTTAAATAACAATTTTTTCATTGATTTTACATACTAACTAGTTTGCCCTCCCTCCTGTCTTCCCACCCCCTCCCCTTTCCCATCTACCACCCTCCCCATCCACTCCTCCTCCACCTCCATTCAGAAAGGGACAGACCTCCCATGGGCTTGCACGAAGCATGCTTGCCTTGCAACTTAAGCATAGCAGCAAAGTGAAAGTTGAAAAAAATGTCAAGGAGAGAGAACCAAGATAGCAGGCAGGCACACTTTCTAGCTTTTGTTCAGTGCTAAATATATATCTGATACACGTCTATCCAACGGCATCGGGGTCCCTCTTATCTATACAAGCTTCCAGGGGACAGGCTCAGCTGATGACAAGTGACTGCTGCCGAGAACCCACAAGGGATGCTCCCGTCCTCTTACAAAGCCCTTCTGGCACACAAGGCTCCTGGTTTCTCTCCAACTCTGCTTTTCAGCTCCAACTTACTTACTTGCTTTCTTCTTTTTTTTTTTTTTTTTGCTTTTGTTTTGTTTTTCAAGGAGATTTCTCTGTATCCCTGACTGTCCTGGAACTCACAGAGATCCTCCTGCCTCTGCCTCCTGAATGCTGGGATTAAAGGCATGCACCACCACCCGGCTTCAGGCCCAAGTTTGACTGCTACGCCAACAGAACCCTGCATCCCCCCCCCAAAGGACTACTTGCTATTTCTTGAGCATAATGCTCCTCATACCCATGCTTCTGGGTCCTGTGCTTCTTATTTTCCTCTAATACACACCTATCACCACTGTTCTCCTTAAGGTTGTCTTATATATAGTTCCACATCAAACGTTTCTCTGTAGCTTTTACCACCTGCAGATCCTAAGGCTGGTAGTTTTAACATCTTTCTAAAACATTATATGAAGCCTTAGTAAAACATCTGGCACATGACATGGTGACCTCTTCAAACTAACAGTGCCTCTTTTCAAACACACACACACACACACGAGAGAGAGAGAGAGAGAGAGAGAGAGAGAGAGAGAGAGAGAGAGAGAGAAAGAGAGAGAGAAAGAGAGAGAGATCATTCATATATTCAGAAAAGAAGACCAAGATTAGAAAAACATGGAGAAACTGGCATAATGAAGTGAACCCAGGTAACAAATCCA
Organism: Ondatra zibethicus; assembly: GCA_004026605.1. Taxonomy (NCBI): domain Eukaryota; kingdom Metazoa; phylum Chordata; class Mammalia; order Rodentia; family Cricetidae; genus Ondatra; species Ondatra zibethicus. The sequence continues at coordinate 4,483 of PVIU01010157.1, forward strand.
TTCCTTTCACTTTTATTTTGAACTTTCTGTAGCTTACAAGTTTGGGCATCTAAGAAACCTTTCCAGTTAAGGCCAGTCCATGCTTAGAGCTAGCCACGGTTCATCTTGAGCTTATTGGCATGGACATGCCACATGGAATAGCCTAGGTGACAGACTACCTCCCCTGGCATGTACGCTGTAAGGTGCAGCAGTATTTCTTTGCTGTAACCATCCCTGGCAGGTGCCAAGCAACTAGAGAAATCCTGGTTGATGCACAGCCTGCAGGGACTTTCCTCTAACCAGTTCAGATGGTTTACTTTACCCTGTGCCCCTTTCTGCAGAAACGCCGCAGAGGCTCTACCTTGTTCCTGCTCCTGCCTCCTAATCACCCTTAGGCTTCCCTCAGAGCCGATATGGGGGAGCTAAGCTTCTGTGTCTTGGGCTGTAAGGTTAATACACTTGCATTTTCCGCTTGTGCCTGCCCTTGACCTAAAAGAACACAGAATACCTTCAAAGTATCAGTTACCAAGAAGTATAAACTGTCTACCTCCATATAAGGCCTCTGTGCTATGAGCAATTTTCCCCATTTACTGGGTCAGATAAAGCCCAAGTTCCCAGCACCCTGATCTTTGGAAGGTGAAGGCAGAGGTGGAAGCACACAGTTGTGCAAGGCTAAAGAAGGCAACGAGGAAGGCGCAGGTAGCATGTCAGAGAGAGAGGAATGGGGTGGGGAGCAAATGAGAAAATAAATCTGAGAGTAACCCCACAACAAAATGAAATTACATATCCAAATGGGACTGTAGAACAATGAAGGTGTCCACAGCATCAGAGAGACTACTATAAATAGGAACGCTGGCTTCAGCTTAACGGTCATTGCACCTATTCTCATTAGACGTGCCTAAGTGCTGGCACTGGAAAATTCTACAGGGCACAGATGGTGTTCGTTAGGCAAAATCGTAGTTGCAGACATTATGCTATATTGAAATTTGCAATCACTGAAGTTTGTTGAGAGTACAGTCGTTTCTTGATGAACACTAGAAGTCCTTGTCATAGCCACTCCGGCAGATGCTCGGGGCCTTACATCAAGTGGCTAGTATGCGCACATAGGCTACACACACCTCCTGTGTATTTCAAAGAATCTACTGGCTTTGTACAGTACCTAGCATGCTGGGAATGTTGTGGAGTACAACAGTGATCACTACGTGTTTATATTTGTATCATTTTTATTAGTTATTGGACCTTGAAATTCAGCCTTCAAAATGATGAAAAATAAATTTCTTTTAAAAATGTTTCTTAAAATTTATTTTATGTGTATGAGTGTTTTGCCTGCCTGCACGCATGTGTGCCATGTTCGTGTCTGGTGCCTTCAGAGGTCAGAAGAGTGTGACGGATCCCCTGAAATTGTAGTTGCAGATGGTTGGGAACCACTGTGTGGGTGCTGAGAACTGAATGTGGGTCCTATGCATGTGCAACAAATGTTCTGACTCAATGAGCCATTTCTCCAGACCTGCAAAAACTAATTTTTGTTGTATAAGGCATCTAGTTCTATATTAAACGGTATGGCAGCTTGTGCAGGCAAACATAAGTTATGAAGTAGGTTTATAAAATAAAGAAGTAGTCTAACTTGTTAATTGGATGTAAACACACAAAGATTAGGAAGCAAGAAAGCCGGTGATTTACTAGCTGTCTAGCCACAATCAACATCTTCGTACTTTTGATCACCTTTCGTGAGAAGGAGGTAGGAATGAGAATGATATGTACCTCTATGACTAAAGGGTACCTAGGAAGGTTCTCGAACAATGCTAGCTGCCCAATTGCTACCCGGATGTAATAGTCAGGCCACGAAGCCATGACATCTGCCACATATAGGGTGCCTGCTTCTCCCTGGTTCCTCATACAGAAGGTACAGGTTAGTCATGTAATGTTTAGCATAAGATCCCAGGTAAGGATGCTTAGGGAAGCCATTGGTGGAGACTTGGGAAGGTGGGAGACAGGGTTTTGTCCTTATCACTCTTTCCCTCTGGGCTCATTCCAGTAAGAACCCATTTCGAGACTCATTCACCTTGGATCACAACCCAGGCAGTGCCACTGGAGTTTGTGCTTCTAGAAAGACTTTAATACCCAACAACTCCTGACCCTGTCTCACGTGTTACTAGGCAGGCTGATGATGGAGAAGACGGAGAGGAGGAGGTGGGAGAGGAAGACAACAAGAACACAGAAAGAATGAGGGCCTCTCTCCACTTGACTGAAGAGCTGAGTTGGAAGATACACATTCCCCAAGGCCACCGATAAAGCGGAAGCAAATCCTACAGAAGAGAGCTCTGCCTGCCGCTCCCTGAGCGTGAAGTTGGAAACTGCTCCCCTTCAGGCTCACATTTCCGCCACATTTTGTTAGTCCGCTGCGCACTTCTTTCAGCCATGCCTAGGGCCCTTCAGTTGTCCAGCATTTCCTTTCCAACACACAGACAGAGCAAAGTGAGACCATACTAGCCACTCACAAGTCTTAATTTAGACTTCTGGAGTTCTTAGTTGATTCATTCCTTCTGACATGGCCCAGATGTCTCTAGAGCAATTAGTAACAGAACGGGGTTAACAGAGCTCTTCATGGTGATGCAGACTCATTATGACTGATTGCTCATTTATGAAAATGAAGCAAGTCAAATGGAGTTTAGACCCAAAAGGATAGCGCTAGCTTGACAGTCCCTTGACATCAACACCTCCCCCGATCTGATCTTTGCCATGTTTAAGAGACAGCCACACACAAGACAAGGTTGTAATGTATCTTTATACATTTACTCCAAACTATATGATGCTGATGCTCATAGATCATAGAGATGTACTCAGAGAGCCTCGTTCCCTCATGTACAGGCTCCTATGCATAGCTGACCCACCTAAGTTTCTGAGCTCACAGTGAGGTTGCCATGCTTTTTCGTCCATTAGATAACTAAATAAATTAGAGGATGTTGTGAATTAAAAGTCTGTAGCTATTCTTGCCTATCTTTCTTCCGCTGCTCGTGGATTCTTGCCAGCTTGTATTGCAATGATGAGAGAAGTTTTCCTGGCTCAGAGAATTCCATTCAATGCTACTAGTAATTCTGAGGTGCACAGCCCACAGTTAGCTTTGTTGGTTTCTGACAAACATCTTCAGCTGTTTCCTATTTATGTTCAGTCTACACAGTGATCTAGGAAGGGTCTTTTTGTTTGTTGTTTTGTTTCTTTAAGACTAGCCTCATTACATCGTCCTAGCTGCCTGAAGCTGCCTATGTTCACTAAGCAAGCTTAAGTTTAGAGAGATCTTCTTGCCTCTGCCTCCTAATTGCTGGGATTAAAGTCACGTGCCACCCACCATGCCTGTCCTCCAGGAGGATGACTTAAAGGCTCATTCCATCATAGCATCCCAAACCCTCCAAACCTTGCTACTTCTAAGGAACAAAACACAAATCTTTGCAGGTCACTACCTGGTGAACCCCGTTTCTAGGTGGTTTTAATTAAATCCTCAATGGCATTTTTATCCCAGATGAGCCACTGAAGTGACCCTAAAACATCTCTACCTCTGAGCCTTTTCTAGAATCTTCTTTCAGAGAATCCCTTCCCCAGTTATCTACGAATGTCCTTCACACTGTGAAGGTCAACAGAACTTCAGTCTTCTTCAGGGGCCCTTTGTGAGACTGCACCAAATTACGGCTCTACTCTGAATGGCATTTGCTCGAACACTCTAATACGATCACCCCTTGGAGTCTGTAGAGGCCTGCCTTAGGACTCCTGTGGACAACCAAATCCATATATGTGCAAGCCCCTTCTACAAAATAACATGGTATTTGTATAGACCCTACACACAGTTCCCCTATACTTTAAATCATCTCTAAATGACATATAATGCCTAGTTCAATGCAGATACTGGGTAAATAAATGTAACATCATGTTATTTAAGGAAATTACAAGAAAAATCAGTCTGAACATATTCAGTACAGAAGTTTTAATAAATATTTTTGATCTGTAGCTGGCTGAATCACAGATACAGAATTGATGGATACAGAGGGCTGATGAAATACATATTCATTAAACTAGCACAGAATTGTGCCCAATTTGGCTATAACTCGTTTTTCTGTCTATGGCAGGCATGTTGAGCAAATATGTACAATATGGACATGTAGAGGCTTATTTTACACAGGACTGAATTCTTCTTAAGGGGTGTTTGTTGTCCAAGGTGGAAAGGGTATATAACTTTGACTTTGTAATTTTAATGCTAGAAATACCCAGGTGAAACCTTAAAAGGACATATGCAGGCTACTGCAGATGCTCGCTGTCATATTTTTTTTTACAGAAGAGAATGTAGAAGAGTCCTTAGATCTGCACCAAGCAGCTGATAAAACCACACTGTACAATAGTTACTAACACAAGATTCAACTCATACATTGTTATGTGCACAAAGCATCTGGGAAGGCAATATGTAGAGTGAGTTTGATTTTTTTTCTAGACAGTGGGTATATGTCTTAGACGGAGGCCTTTTTCCCTTTGATTTTATGTGAATTAAAATGTTGAGACACTAAACCGATGTGTTAAATAGTTCTTAGAGAGACAATGGCCCTTTTACACCACAAACACCCAGCTGAGATGGATGGGGGCATCGGCATAATGCAGTTTGGCATCAGTCAGTGTTGAAGCTGAACTGTATAGGGAGATGCCCTGCTGCTGTGGGGACAGTCACCAATGTCCTAGCAGGTGGGGTGCTCAGGTTCCAGTCATGCTTCCAATGCAGAGTCCTGCCAGCCCTGGAAAACTCACTTCCTTTTCTTGGCTTTCCATCTGTCTACTGTAAGTGAGTATGTTTTCTTACTTCCTCCCCCATTACAATTTAAAGTGTAATAAAGGTCACTTCGATGCATACTATTTGAAAAAACACTAAATATGTTGTATAAAAGCAGTTGTAGTTGTCCGATTATATCATACATGGTGAAATGCAACTCCATACCTGTGCATACATTCACTAACTACACAGAGTGAAGGTACAAAACGCATTTTAGGGCAACTTCGCTAAGCCTGTGCTTCCTCTAAAGGTATCTCCCGCACTTCTTATTGGTTAGATTATTGCTATTCCTTTTTGAGACAGGCTGACCTCCAACTTGCTGAGCAACCTAAGATGATCTTGAACTTCTGATCCTCCTGCCTCTATGATGGGCATTACATCCAAATGATGGGATTACAGCAATGCACTACTATGCCTAGCTTCTTTCTTTTTAAAGAGAATTGACAGTAAGTGAATGAAATTAGTTTAAATTGCTGAAATATTCTAGACTTTAGATCAATAACTTACAAACATTTAAAGCCTTAACAGACTCATTATGAAGGAAGCAAAGCACTTTTCTTTGCCTGTGTAAACATTTTGACATTGATTCTAATGCGCCCAGATGGGCAATAATCTTGAATCGGTCACATAAATACAAAGTACATATTTACAGATACACATATGACAGATAACACCAAAGGCTCTTGGCATATGGCTGGCAATTGCATATCAAATGTTTCTTGACACAGAGACATAAACTCTGGTCATGACCTCGTGTACCAACACACACATACAAACACCCAAACACCCCATGGGGTCATCTTCCCAGAGTTGCCTATTCAAGCTTCAGATAAAAAGAACCAGAGAGAAAGAAACTATCCCGTGAAGGGAGGGAGGGGCTGTGCGCCTCAGAAGAGGTTGGACTTACCTGTTAAGTGGTTGGCAATCCGGGCAGTGGGTTTGGGAGGCAGGGCCGGGGGCTGCTTGAGAAGGGACAACTGCTTCACTGGGGTCTCCTCATGGTCTCCAGAGAAAGCAGCAGGTTTTTTTGGGGGCAGGAACAGAACTGGTTTGGCTGAAGGATCTTGGGACAGGAGGACTCCAGACTCACTGGCAGAGGGACTCTCTTGAGACACTGAGGGGACAACCACATGACACACAGGAGACATTACACAAACGCAGTGCGGGCCAGCCAGGGACACAGGACAGGGACGCTGGTAGCCCAACAAGATAGCAGAGCGCCACCCGCTGCAGGCCATAACGGGCACACGGAGAGCTAAAGCAAGGACAAGAGAAATCCAAGAAAGCAGGCGGGGATGTAGAGGGAGGGGTAGGAAAGGGAGGCAGAGGAAGAAAGAGGAGAGATGAGGAGAAGCAAGAGGGCAAAGGGGGAGGGGCAAGGGCATCGCCTCATGATAAAGGTCACCACTTCAAACTGAGCCTGCATCATCCAAAGTTCACAGATGCTCTGCCGTGTGACTCAGGAGACCACAGGCACAACTAACAAGACAATGACTAGCACAAGGACTTTGAGTCCTCTAAACTGAACAAGAATAGCCGGGCCCTTTTCTTGGACCCCTGGGGTCTTCCTTCGCTGAGAGAAGAAAGAGATGAGCCACACACTGGTGGAGGTTATTGGTGATGTCCACTGGGTCTCGCTCTCTGGCTCATGATACCAGGTGGCAGCTGACAAGGTGGATACTAGCAGGCTACGCACACAGGCTTGAGTGGCTACTCCTCCAGAATGGCCAGGACTGAGGGCCAGGCTCTCAATGAGGACTCTGGTTCTAAGGACACACTCTTGCCCTGCCTGGCCCTGTAAATTCTCACAAGGCAGAGAATGTGCAAAGGCTCAACCTTTTTATTTATCCAGTTCCTTCACTTCCTGCTTGCCAGACTTCTGGTTGTCTTCTTTATTTATTCCCTCCCCTCCCCCTTCTTCTTTCCAGGTTCTCACACATTCTAGGCGGGTTAACCTTGAACTTCCAATTCTCCTGTTTCTACCTCCTGAGTGCTGGAATTGCAAGGCATGTACCACCCTGCCTTGGAACTAACTAGGTACGTGGTACTAGGGATTGACCCCAGGGCATCATGCATGTTGGGCAAGCACCATAGCAACTGAGTCACATCTTGGCTCCCACTGTCTGGTTTCAACTCTCCCCCATCTCTTCACTTGGGCCTGCCTCTTGTTTTTCTCACAGGAGCCTCCTGATAGGTTCCTTTGTTGAGCTGCCATGAGGAGGTAGCCTACTGCTTCCTACTATGCTAGCAACCTGGGTAAGAATGGTAAAAGCCTGGGACCCTACTGGGGTGGTAGGCGTCACTAAAAGACTCTAACTGCCAGATTTCTGTGGTACAAGAGACGTTGGGTTGAAAACTGAAAATCACTGTTCCTGTTTGAAAATTCTAAGGGGCAAGGTATAGCTCAACCACCTGTCCCCTGCCTTCCCTGACTATCACAAGGAGGCAGTTTATAAAGGACTCTTTCACTCTCCTGCCTTCCTTCTCCTCTGGAGAAAGTAATGTCTATATAACAACACAACTCTGCAAACAACCCTTGACACCCTGAGTATTCCCCACCTCAAGGGACATTGTTCTAATCCGCATTCAACAACAGCTGTCCAGGTCCCACAGAGAAGCCTGAGAACCAGCTTGGGAAAACAACTCCTCTCCCCTCCTCCCACTCGAGTAAAGTATGCACACAGCCACTGCACGCGGCAGTGCCAGGATGGTAGCCTTTCCATCCGCACCCCAGGGGGTCCCCGAGGCTCCTTCCCCAGCCCATAAAACATGTGCTGTTCCTCTCTGTTGGTAAAGACTCATCTTCGGGCTGGTTAGGAGGGCTCTACACCTCCTGAAGTGGGGCAGGTTGGCCACTGGGGTGACAGTAGACCGGAAGAAGTCAATAATCAGAAGGCATCCAAACATATCTACAGATAGGCTCCAGCTTAGCTGGGAAATTGTATACAATCTAACAAATGTGTTGATTGGCTATAACTAGTACATTTACTAAACTGCTGATCATTGATGAGTATACTGGGACTAGAATTAGACAGTGTCGTCAGGCCTTTGGGACAGAAAGGTTAGACAGGTCTAGGGAGGGATAGGATTCTTTTGATTTATCTTAACTAAGATGAGTCTTAGAAAACAAACTATTTTAAACCATCAATACTATAAGAGGAGTTATAATATTTTTAAAATGACTTAAGTCAAAAAAGTGCTTTTACAAACTATAAACATGTGAAAATAGCATCCATATTTTCTTAGGCTCAGTCATGTACAGACAACTATGACATTAGTTTTTCCCACATTTCTCGGTCTTCATACTCTAGATGGTTAAAATGGGCATCCCAAATCCTGCCAGGGGACTGTGACATCCTGGAGACCCACCCCATGCCTCTGCCAGGTCATTACCTGGTCCGTCCATGATATCTGAAGCTTGGAGCACCTCAAACGAGCAGGGGTCCCTGGGCATTGGTACAGGCTCCATTTCCGACAGGGCAGGCAAAGACAGTTGGCTGGAGCTCAGGGACTGTCCGTTCTCCAGGGAGTCATCGTCATTCGAGATGGACAGCTCCCCATCTGTGGGAAAGAAGGAGATGGAAGAATCAGATGAGGTGTGTCCTCATGTGAGCCTCCCAGTACACTCAAGGCCGCTAACAAGTCTAGATGCTCTGAGCCATATTTATCAAGATCAGTGTCTGCACCTGACAGCAACTCTTTGCTTTTATAACATGTATCTTTAAGAGAGCCCATATGCTTCTAGGAAGTACATTTCCGCCGTTCACAGCAACTTCTCTGTTCCCTCTCCACCCTTTCCATTGCAGTCCATCTTGTGTTTAATGTATGTAAGTTATTTTTTTTAAATACTTGCTGAATTTTTAATTATGTGTAGTTGTGTCTATGTGTGGCGTGGTGGTTTGAAAGAAAATGGTCCCCAAAGACAGTGGCACCAATGGGAGGTGGGGCCTTCTTGGAGTAGGTGTGGTCTTGTTGGAGGAAGTGTGCCACTGTGGAGGCGGGCTTTGAGGTGTCATATATGCTCAAGCCACGCCCAGTGAGACTGTTCACTTCCTGTTGCCTGTACGATGTAGAACTCTCAGCTACCTCTCCAGCACCATGTCTGCCTGCACGCTACCATGTCTCACTATGATGATAATGGACTGAACCTCTGAACTGTAAGTGAGCCATCACAATTAAATGCTTTCCTTTATAAAGCATTTATATGGTCATGGTATTTCTTCACAGCAATAGAAACCCCAAGACATGTGGCCATGTGCACATGAGTAGAGGTATTCTATGGGCCAGAACAGGATAGACATGGGCTGTTCCTCCCTGTTGGCAGAGACTCATCTTTGGCCCTACTAAGATGTCTCAGCATCTCCCAAGAGAGGCATACTGGTTGCCTAGGTGACAATGGATGAAAGGGGGAGACACTCCAGAGGGTGGCACTGGAGCTGCAGTAAGAGGCAACTGTGAGCCTCCCAGTACAGCTACTGAGAACCGAACCCAGGTCCTCTGCAAGGACAGTATGAGCTCTTAGCCACCAAGCCTCTCTCTAGCCCTTACTATTTTTTCTTAATGAAAGTGAATGAAAATTGTTTTTTCCTTTCAATTTTTAAAAGGTGTAGAAGCTTAGCAGGCAACAGAGACTGAAAAACCACGATTGAGAACTTTTACAGTAAGGAAAAAATATTGCCAAGGCTATTGGTGGCTCTCAACAAACTCCACTAAGGCCCTATTGCTGAAGACAACACCCACACAATTCATTGAACATAGAGCAGCCAAGCTGGTGCCTACCTAGAACCTGCACCTCTACTGGCTATTTTTCATGGTACTGGAAGATACTCTGCATGCTACCATGAATCCAGCTAAAATAAACCTTTAATCTTCAATGGTGATCTGAAAGATACGCTGATGCCATAGTGGCACAAAGCTTGTGGGAATAACCATCTAAAATTTTATTTGAGATAAGGCCCACTCCATGAGATGGAATCCATACCCAACGCTGCTTGGGTGATCAAGAACTTGAGATAAGATAGGCCACGGACCTAGGGAAAATCCAGATGCTGTTGTTCTGCTAAAGGAACGTAGCAATAAAATTATCTGTTATGACTTTCTGCTATCTAGATAGATATGAGCCTTGTTTGGCCGTCATCAGAGAAGGTTCCTCCTGCAGCAGGTGGAAACAAATACAGAGACCCACAGCCATGCAAGATACAGAAAATGAGAGATCTTTGAACACTCAGCCCTAAAAGGGATGTTTCCATTAAATCCTTCTTCTCAGTCCCGGGGAACTCTTTGGAAGAGGAGGCAGGAAGAGAGTAAGCGCCAGAGGGGATGGTAGACACTAAGGAATCAGGGCCTTATAAATACAACAGGACTGACACACACATGAACTCACAGAGACTGAGGCAGCACACACAGGTCCTGCACGGGTCTGCACCAAATGGGGTCCTAGAGCTGAAAGGAGACGTGGACACACGCCTCCATCCCTAACCCAGAAACCATCTCTAGTTGATTGCCACTTGCAAATGAAAGATTAAGTTTTGTTCAAGGGAATCTCACTTAGGAAACAAACCACTTGGGAGGGTAGGTCCCATGCCAACTAATACATGGCCAACCCAAAATAAACTCAATGGCACCTTTGGATGTTCTTTGTTTCATAATGATAAGTCAGGGCATCTTCCTACCCCTACTCTACAGGCCCTTTGTATATATATTATGACTTTTGGTTTGAGGTTTTTATTGGGTTTCCTGTGTGTGTGAAAGTGTGTATCTCTGGGTTAATATGTGTTTCTTGGGCTCTTTCTTTGGCTCTCTTTATTGCTTGGTTGTTTTGCCATATTCCAATTTGTATGTTTTTGATTTATTTTATCATTCCTTAGATACCTGTTTTTTTTTTTCTAATGAGAGACAGGGTGTGAATTCAGATGGGAGAAGAGGTGGGGAGGATCTGGGAGTAGGGAGAGGAGAAACCATAATCAGAATGTATAGTATGAAAAAAAGCTATTTTCAATGAAAGAAAAACAACAAAACCAAACAAAACCAAACAAAAAAAAAACATTAGTGAGCAAAGAAGCAGTGAGGACGTGCAGCTCCAGGCTCAAAGGAGATCATTCATCTGTTTACCTCTGTCCTCATCCGATTCTTGCGGCGAGTAAGCATTTAGGAAAATCTACAATCCCTACCTAACAGGCTGCGGCAGCCCACGGCAGCCGGGAAGTGCCAGGATCCTTTTGGTGCCAACTGCCAACCATGTCAACTTTGATCTGCTTGAAGCTCAGTCCCTCAAAGGGTTGATTTGAGGATCAAAGACTCCCACTCAATGGCCATTTGTTAAATCAAAACTCCCCCTAGCATGATTTCATCTTCACCCAGGGAGTCTTAGATAGCTAAACGTTAAAGCCAAATTAATTTTTCAAGAGGATTTAAAGCTCTCTCAGTCAGATGAATAAACACCCAGATGAAAGACGAAGTCATGCCCACTCAGAAACAGAGCCTGGCAGAGCAACGGCCTGACTTAAAACTCGAGACAGTGTTGTAGACATGAAAGTGAGCTGAAGCTGAGGGGAATGTTCCCTTTCATTATATTCTTTTCAATGTTCTGATTTCATACATCTATGATATCTGATAGCACTGAAATCCTTCACACCATCCCATTAGAACTGCCTTTAATAGAATGTGTGTTTGCTAGAATGATTTATTAACCTAACAGGGTGTAAACAGTACATGGTTCAAGGACCTATAGTGTTTGACATGGATTGTCTATAAACATTAAAAAAAATAGATAAAAACTCATTGAAGCAGACAGTCACACACAATACTAGCCTTTGAAGGCTAGTTTGACTCTCTTTATCTTTTTTTTTCATTCAACCTTTCTGCACACCCTAAATAGTAGCAGATGTTATTATCTCGGAGATGAAAGATACAGTTACTGCTTGTTAAGAAGAACATAAGAGGGGGCTGGAGAGATGGCTCAGAGGTTAAGCGCACTGGCTACTCCTCTAGAGCTGCTGAGTTCAATTCCCAGCAACCGTAAGGTGACTCACAAACATCTGTAATGAGATCTGGTGCCCTCTTCTAGTGTGCAAGCATACAAGCAGGAAGAACACTGTATACATAATAAATAAAAAAAATCTAAAAAGAAAAAAAAGCACAAGAGCAGGTCAGGACCTTGAGACCAATGCTATGGAGCTTACATAGCTTAGCTACAAGTCTGCAAGGCAAGGTAGGGAGAGCTGTGCCGTGTTAATGTGACCTTACACATTATCTCCCATCATCTCAACATACTATTTATCTATTTATCATGTTCAAACTGTTATCATGGGAAGTGGCTCTGCAGAAAGTCCCTAGTTAGAGGGATGATGACATACTGTCATTTGGTTTGGACACATCTCCAGGAGAACACTCTGATTCTTGATGTTCTGGGCATATTCATGGCCCCCGAGAAGACAACCTGAAGAGGAGAGGGTCTTAACGCAACCATCGAGTTTTGCTGCTTTGGACCACTGATGCTGTTGACTAATGGTTGCTTGGTTTAAGAGCTGAGAAGACCACACAGATAACTCTGGAACAAAAGATGCAGCTGCAGCTGGATTTCTCTGGAAGACACCCATGACTCTGGTTTCTTTAAGGAAGCCAATTTACAGTCTTGCTAGGAAGTTAGTTAACTAAGAGAAGTCCCATGGCTTCCTTCTCTTGGGATGTCTTCACAACCTCAAACTGGAGCTCCTTGTGGATGAAAAAGGGGCCTTTGCTGGGTTACAAAGTCCCACGCTACTCTGCAGAGGGGTCATTCTTGGGAATTGTTGTGACTGATAAAGACACATTTTCATTGAAAACATAAAAAAGAGACAAAGAAATAAAAGATGTTGATGATATCCACAACCTACTTAACAGGAGCAGTTACTTCTTTCTGTGAATATTTTTTTCATGGCTGTAATCTTACTATGTTTCAAAATTTTGAGTTTTGGGGCTGGAGAGATGACCCAGGGGTTAAAAGCACTGGGTGCTCTTCCAGAGGACCCAGGTTCAGTTCCCAAAACCCATATATTGGCTAACAATGGTCTTTAACTCCAGTTCTAGGAGATCTTACTCTCTCTTCTGGCATCTGTGGGCACTGCATGCATGTGGCACACAGACATACCACCAATACACATTAAAAACTTTAAATAATTTTGTCTTATTTTAATCTTATTTTTATGATCTTATTTACAGTTTTGTTAGCAATTATATTAAGTATTTACTTAACGTTCTCCCTCACATCTCTGCCAAGAATTAAAAATTCCCAACTAATTGCTTAGCTTGAAGGTAATATAGCAATGCTGTGGGATAATGCTCTTGTACACTGAAAAGATTTGTCACTTGTATTTGTTTAATAAAACACTGATTGGCCAGTAGCTAGGCAGAAAATATAGGTGGGGCAAGCAGACTAGGAGAATTCTGGGAAGGGGAAAGGCAGAGATGCAGTTGTAAGCTAGATACAATGGAAGCAAGATGAGAATGCCTCACTGAGAAAAAGTACCAAGCCACATGGCTAAACATAGATAACAATTATGGGTTAATTTAAGTTGTAAGAGCTAGTTAGCAATCGGCCTGAGCTAAGAGGTCAAACAGTTTGCAGTTAATATAAGCCTCTGTGTGTTTACTTGGGAATGAACAGCTGCAAGGACCAGGCGGGACAGACATTTCTGTCTACATAGTATATGATGTTGATTGTACTATTTCCATTTAAGAATGAGTTATAAAATGTAGTAGTGCAGATATTTAAGTCATAAAGGTATTTTCAATGTTCTATACCATTACAAAAAATAGCCAAGAAGACCATCTTACACAGGACTTTTCTGTAATTAGAATTCTGATATCTAATGACAAATAAATGTTTCTTGTGACATTGTCTAAAGGCTTTTCTACTTTTACAGTTATCAGCAATTTGTAGAACAATATATCTTCGTTTCTGGGAAGTTTTACAATATTAATGATGTTAACTGTATCTACTGAGCTACCTATCTATCTCTACTTCAGACATCCATCTTCCTACCAACTCATCTTTCTATTCACCCAGCATCCATCCATCACCTGCATGCTTATCTACATAGAACATATTTATATACATATTTAGTAGAAATGAAAACTATTCCATAGATACAATAAATTCATAATTTTATTCATGATCAAGGTGAGTAGTTACAAAAGTGAGAATAATTTTATTTGGATAGATTCATGCTGCTTGAGGAGTAAATATGGTAAAAATATATTGTATGCATGCATGAGAGTTTCAAAAAATAAATAAACTACTATATTAAAAAAAGAATTATGCTGCTATTTCTTAAATATTTTTATATTTAGATAGATAGATAGTTCAGTATATATAGCTAACATTGTTAATATTGAATATTTCTCAAATATTTTCATTATTACATTTTGTAACACACTATAAAGTGAAATAGTGTAACCAACATCATATATTATAATACCTTCAAGTCAAGTAATTAGCTGGGAATTTTCAAAGCTTGGTAGGGATGTGAGGGCAACCTGGATGTGCCATCTGTCACTCCATTGACCACCTGGGTTTGGTAGAGCTGATCTGGCTGACTAGGTGGGTGTCCTTGTCCTCCCTCATCACTCCATGTATATGTTACATGCTCCACGAGAGGAGGATGGCCTTCCCCGAATAGAGGAGGCCTGGTCTTCAGTTGAGGCCTTCAGTTCATGTAGCTATGCTCCCCCACCAGAACCTCCAAACAAACTCAAGGCTCATTAATTCCAGATTTGATTAATTCCAAGACTATTTTGGTTTTCTGTCATCTTTTTTAAAAATTTTATTTATTTATTTATTTTTTACATATCAATCCCAGTTTCCTCTCCACCCTCTCCTCCTGCTCTTCCCCCTTACCCTGATACACCCCCTTCCATGCCTCAGAGAGACTGAGGCTTCCCCCGGGAAGTCAGCCAAGTCTGTCCCATCAGTTCGTTGAACTGCTAGTAAGCACTGTTTACCAAGAACTTTTATCAGCATTTCAAAGTTAGCACCAGTAGAAGAAGTCCTGATGCCTCACTCCTACTCACCACCCCCCTCCATGACTAAGATGAGGCAGCCGGGCTATTTGTCCCTACTTCTATCTATCCAGGTCATCACTATCTCACTTTATCATGGATGAATTAGCCATTAGAAATTATTTTGATGTTTCATATTGTGTTTTAAAGGTCTCTGTGCTGATGGTTAAAATGGCGCATGAAAATCTACAGCCATATGCTTCCTAGGAGAACTAGCAAATGTGACTAGGAGGATGTGGAAGGACCCAAAGGATGGGGCATCTTATCAGTGTGACGGGCTTGAGAATCACCATGGAAACAAACATTAAATTCTATGATCAAGTTTTAGAGCCGGTTAAGTGGGGTGGGAAGACCCACCCTAAATGTGGGAGATAGGGTCCACAGACTCAGGTCTTGGATTGTCCACAGACTCAGGTCTTGGATTGTATATGAAGGAGGATTCCGATCAATTAAGTTTGTTCAAAGCTAGAGATAATCAAACATTTATTTTCAGACGAATGTCACCATGGAGAATAGGTGACAGAAATTAAAGTGCTCATGGACACTGACAAACCAACAGCTTCTACCTTAAAAAAAAGGTTACTTGAACACTGCATCTTGCTTGAGAGGTACGAGGTTCCTGATTTTTTGGCATTTGAGATAAAATGAATGTAAGTTTTAACTCTGAAAAACTTTAGTAAAGTTACACTCACTACAGAAGCTGAAATTCTTTCTTTTTTTTTCCTTTTTCAAGACAGGTGTGTGTGTGTGTGTGTGTGTGTGTGTGTGTGTGTGTGTGTGTGTGTGTGTGTGTGTGTGTGTGCGTGCGTGTGTGTGTATAGCCTTTGTCCTGGAACTCACGCTGTAGACCAGGTTGGGTTCGAACTCACAGAGATCTTACTGTCTCTGCCTTTCAAGTGTTGGTATTAAAGGTATGCACCACTTCCCAGATGGAACCTGATTTTCTAAGCTATGGTGTTATGGCTAATAGAAAAACTTATGCTTATAAATGTAGTTCTAGTGGGATCAAAGAGTCCTTGTTCATTGAATTATGGTTGGATAAGAGTGTGGAGTGTGGAGAAGAGTAGCTTTGCTTATACACATACACAATAAATATATTGAACCATTACCTCAATAAGTTTCATATTATTAAATTTAAATATAAAACTTCAAATTAGAATGAACAAAGATGGAAAGAATAGAGCAGCAGAAAATTACATATATTTTTTACATATTTAATTCAGGCTGTGCAGAGGAAGCTAGATGGATAGTTCTGATGTACTCATAGGACTTTCTGATTTTGCAAACTGTAATGCTGCAAAAAGTAGGAAAAAAAAAGCTGACTAGTGGGAAAATACGAGCTAACTATAGCTGACAAAAGAACAAAGTATTCCAAGCAGGATGAGTATTAGTGCAGGTAAATCAAAACCGAGTCCCAGGCATCACTTGTCTATAACCTTGCTGGGAATGAGATCACTGTGACTGACATGATGGTGTGGGTGATGCTGATGCAAGAGAGAGCTTGAAACAATGCCAATGACAAGTGCGGGAATGGAGAACAACATGCATGTGCTGCTGACGGTGGCGTGAAAATGGATGCCACGTGCAGGAGGCCAGGCTTCTGAGGGGAATCTGGCACAACGTAAGCAGTTTACTGACCATCAGCTTGCCCCATAAGGACCACCAGGATGATGTCTATGTTTATTTTTTACTGCCAGTATGCATTGGACGTGAATGTGTATTCATGTGTTTGTCGGTGCAGGTGTGTGATTTGCATGTGGAGGTCAGAGGTCAACTCCTTCTGCACCCTCTACCTTATTTTATGAGACGAGTTTCTCTCTGGCCTGGAAGCCTTGAGTAGAGTAGGCTGACTGGCCAGCAAGCCCTAGAGATCTGCCTGTTGCTGCCTTTCTAGTACTGGGATTTACATATATATTCCACGGTGCTTTTTTTTTTTTTTTTTTTGATGCAGGTCCTGGGCCTCAAGTTCAGGCCCTCATGGTTTTCTAGCAAGCACTTTGCTGGCTTGGCCATTTGCTCAGCCTATGGACATTGGCCAACATCCCCTCCACAAGAATGGAGGAGGGGCTTGAGATGTTACTGACAGTTGATGGCTGTTGTGGGAGGGAGAGTCAGTTTTCTTCAGGGGTCGTGGCCCATGCAAGGCTACCCATGCTCTAGTGGGTGGTAATTCACCTGTGAGCATTTGGGCAGCAATGATTAGACTCAGGGGGTTATAGGAACAAAAAGGGGGGCAGAGGAGAGAGGAGATGAAGAAGGAGAAGAGAAAAGAAGACAATGATGATGAAGACAAAGGTGGGAGGGGGATGTGAGGGAGATGTGAGTGGCCCATGAATAGTTAGAGAGGGGAAGTGGGGGTATAGATGATCTAAATATGTTATATTAATATATAAAACTGCCAAAGGAAAAATGCTTTTATAATCTGGAAAAAGACATAAAGCTACATATAGAGTCTTATTAAGAGCCTTACAAAGTTAAATGCAAACCAAACCCAAACAAAACAAAACACCCCATCCTCTCCAATTTTTGTCCAAAAGGAAAACCCATTCTTTACTCCTTTGGTTCCTGCCAGGAAGAATCCTCCCTAAGTTTTCCTACTTCTCAGCTAGTTCCTGGCTCTTCATGGAGTTAGCCCATCACTAAGATGCAACCCCTGGTCCTCTATCATGGCCCACTGGGGACAGCTTCAAGCTATGCTTGCTTTCTTTCCTTCTCTAGACTGGTGTTAATTCAAGGCGTGCTTATCACTTGCTGAGTGATTTGCGGTGTTTTGGCCTGGGAGCAGGAGAGTGTCAGGTTCATGGGTAATGGCCTTAAGACTAGCTAGTACCAGCCATCATGGTGAGACCCAACCTGACTTCCTGTTTATATCATTTCTCAAATGATTCACAGGCACGGGGCTGGAGAAGGGTGACTGCAGTGCCCCCCCCCCATCCTGAGCAATCTGGAAGGAGAATGTTTCTTCTGTCTTAGGCAAAAGGTAAAGGAAAGAGCCACAGACAGGCAACAAAAACAATGGTATTATGAACCACACTCTCCTTAGAAATTTGTGTATGAATGAACAGAAGCGTGCTGGTGAGAACCCCAGTTCATCTTTGGAAGACATTGGTGGGAAGAGAAGAGGCAGGTAGATTAGAAAGGAGCATGGTCCCAGAGCATGGGGAAGCCTGTGCCATCTTTGCCATTACTAGCTAACAAGTTACTTGACTTCCGGGGACCTCAGTTTCTGTCCTTTTAAACAAATGGACTGACTGCATTAGATAATTCTAAACTTCCAGGTCTTCGTTGCATGGGGTGTGGGGAGATGCAAGAAGTCCCCTAACACCTGCGAATTGGCCTAAAGAACAGATGAACTAAACAGTCAGGCATTTTACAACTAGGTTTTCACTCTGGGTAAAAAACAAGGACTGGGAAATAAATGATAGATTTCTGGTTTACTATAGATAAAGTTTTAATTTTATGTAAGAAAATCCAATAGTGTTTTAGTGTAGATCTAGAGTTTTTTGTTCCTTTTATAAAAACCCTCTGAGCACAGCAGAAAGATGGGCAGGAAGCAAGGAGTGAATATTTCTGCATCTCCAATGCCAAGTGCTATATTGGACATTTTATTTATGATGGCAATAAGAGCCCTTCAAATAGCATTGCAGATATTTACTATGTGCCAGCTCTGTCTTCATGTTCCTCTCCTCATCAGCCCTCCCCTCTTCTTCTCGCTCTGCTCTTCCTTTCCCCTTCTTTTTCCTCTCCTTCCTTTTGTCTGGTCTCCTGTCTGTTCTCTTTGTTCTCCTCATTTTACCTCAACACCTCTCTTTCCTCTTCTCCTATCTATCTATCTATCTATCTATCTATCTATCTATCTATCTATCTATCTACCTACCTATCTCTATCTATCATCTATATCTCTCTATCTATCATCTATCTCTATCTATCATTCATTTATCCATCTATCCATATATCATCTGTCATTTATCTTCATACTTACAATCCACCATCCAACCACCCATCTATCCATCCATCTATCGGATGAAGAAAGTATCCACGTGTTATGTGACAATTTTAGACTGGAAATCTTTGGAAGTGTTAGCTAAACTGCATCCTCATTGGGCACACACATGTGTTAGCATTTACACTCACATGACAATGCAAACAGATTTTAATTTGCTGATGATCATTAAGAGGTTTAATTAAAATAAAACAAAATGATGACTCCCAGCTATTTTAAGCAAATAATTATCATTGCAAAGACGTGCAAGAGGAGCCTCATGCAAGAAACTGTCAACTACTTTTCCCTCAAGAGACAGAGCTATTGTTGAGCTTTTTCTGGGTTCTCATTTCAGCTTCCCAGACATACTTTTTGACTACAAAGGGCATCTTATCAAGTGGCTAATGAGGAGATGAATGGTGATTTCTGTGGGAAAGGCACCAGCCATGGGCTCAGCCCTCATCACAGGGGCTCATGTCAGTGAGCCACAATGCTCAGTCTTTTTTTTCCCTGAAATTAATGCCCTTTTGCTACTAAACTAGAAAATCCCCCACACAATAAGAGGACAGACATACTCGTCTCTCTCTTTTTGTATGTGTATGGAATACATGTGTATATGAGTACTCACGTGTGTGTTTGTGTATGTGCGTGCACGCGCAGGCATGTTCATTCATGTAGAGACCCAAAATTGATGCCAGGTGTCTTTCTTGACTTCTCTTTATTTGTTGAAGCAGGGTCTCTTGCTGAACCTAGAGCTTGCCCCTATAGCTAGCCTACTAGCCAGCTTGCCCCAGGACTCCTGGTGCTCATGTGTCTCCCTTCTGAGTGCTGGGGTTATATTCAGCTGCTACACCCACCTGCCCTGCTCAGCTTTTATGTGGGTTCTGGAGATGCGCAGTTTGGTCTTCACACTTGCATGGCAAGAACTTTGTCCACTGTGCCAGCTCCCCAACCCAGAGCCACCGTTCTGCAGCCCACAAAGGTGTCATTTTAATAACAAGATACATAGCTTTGTCAGAGCTTGCTAAATGCCATCACCTTCAAAATCATCATCCTCAAAGACATCAGCTGCTTTGTAGCCAGTGAAACCCAACAGCTGATAAGAAACAAGTCACCCAGGGATGTCATTGATGGATTAAAGCTTTAAACCTCAGAAGCGGCAACAGCTCCCTGGCACTTGTCAACTTTGAAAGAAGCATTTCCTTCGATTTGTCTGATTAAATGAAATGATGCTACTGAGCGTTCGCACAATTTTAAGCATGGAACACAGAAACACTGCCCATTAATGACTTGTTGTCATTTGATGCTTAAGCATTTAAAAACTTAAAACTCTTATCTTCCTCTAATTAGTCCATTAATTAATCACAGTCAGGGGCTCACTAGGAAACCTGGGAGACTTCCAAGTCATGATCCTTCTGTTGTAGCTACTTAAGTAGTAGTGAGTAGTCCATTCTTTTTCCATGACGAGGAGAAATGATCTCTGGGAAGATAACGTGCTTTGTGCGATGGTGGAGGTTGGTGGATGATGGAGGAACAGCACAAGATCATATGATACGGGCGGACACAGCCTTTGGGGGAATTCCTGGAGCCTTAAAAGAGAACCTCAGTTCTTGGCTGTGCTGGTCAGGTGGTTGTGAAGAGAAACTGGGAATCAACAGCACATTAAAGGAGAATAAAGAGCAGGACAAGGTGGAGACCATAGCTCATAGCTGTTAGCTTCTACTTTAGGTGTGTGAGGATAGTCCAAATTGGATGGTCCCTTAATCCCCTAACAACTACATGCAGGTAAGGCCCAGAAGAGAGTTTAATGGTTTATCATTCTATTGCACTACCAGGGACATGAGGAGGCCCCCTAGCTGGTGGCAGAATGCCTTCAATGGAGCAGGCTAAGGACCAGGAATTGCAGGTGCGGATTGAAGGCAGAAATGATGCCAAAGACTGGTATAGTTGGGAATTCTGAGATGATAGTCAACTAAAAACACAGTTCAAGGAGATGAAAAAAGTGTTCTGTATCTTCTCTACACATAAAAGGAAAGGCAGGACCAGAGCCCAAGGATTGTGTCTCCTATGTGACTACTGGTCCTTGTGGGACAAAAGCTAAATATCCCACTGACTTGTCTAACTCTACACAAGCCTTAGAAGTATAATGTCAGTAAAAGTTTTCCAGGTTACAGGCAACTTTCTCTCTCTCTTTCTCTCTCTCATATTTCTTTCCTTCCTCTCCCTTCCTCCTTCCCTCCTTCCCTTTCTCTCTCTTTCTCTCTCTCTCCTTCTTTTTTTTTTTAAAAGCAAATATCCTTCAAATGTTTTGTTCTCCATGATACCACTAGCATCAGTGAAGGTCAGTAGTGTTGGAGTGATGAGGTATCAGAAGGCAGGGGAGTGGTGTGGGAGGTCCTTCTGTCGGTGTGTTGCTTTTATTGGTTAATGAATAAAGAAATGCTTTGTGCCTATGGCAGGGAAGAATATAACTAGATGGGAAAGCTATGCTGTATGCTGGGAGAAAGAAGGGCGGAGTTAGAGAGAAGCGATGGAGCCGCAGGAGACAGATGCTGGGAACTTTAGCCTGTAAGCCACTGTCACGTAGTGATACACAGATTAATAGAAATGGGTTAAATTAATATGTAAGAGATTAGCCAATAAGAAGCTAGAGCTAATGGGCCAAGCAGTGATTTTAATTAATACAGTTTCTGTGTGATTATTTCGGGTCTAAGCTGGCTGGGTGGCCAGGAACCAACAAGCGGCATCCCTTCTCCAACAGAGGAGCTTATGGATGGACATGTTACCTGCCTAGCCCAAGGAGCCTCACTGCCCTGAGCTCACAGGAGGAATCCAGACAGGAAGCGGAAAGGCTAGTATCAAGTGGGTCTTCTCACGAAAAGCCACACTAGGGATCAGCTCCCGTCTAGTAGTTAGGTCTGCAAATTCTAGGGTAATTTTGAAGACTCTGTGGACAAGACTTTCTTGTCTTTAGAGAGGGAATACAGCCCTTTGCTATTTCTCGGGGGACTGTGGTGCTAGAGCCATTGCAGCCAGTTTGCCATTGCAAGGACTTGCATTGCATGAAGATTAACCAATACTAGCATGATCCCACCATAGACTATCACGTAATACTCATTCATTCACACATGCAATAAACATCCGGTGAACAATGACAAACTCTAAAGCCTTGCTCAAGGCACCTGAGACATATTCCAAAGGACAAGCTTGTAATATCTAATGCCTTGGGAAAGTTCCAAATTTGCTTACTTCGTTAGACTTTATGAGTCAATTTTTTGTTGTTGTTGCCTGAAGCCAGAGCATCCCCTGCTGACTGCATGTTGGCTTCACAGGTAGCTGAAACACAGCTATGGCTACAAAGCATAAAATAATTGAAAGAACCCATTCTGATATTTCTCTTCCTCTCATGCATTGACATTTCGGAACGTCACCCCATCCCCAAGTAAACCACAGCCTCCTGTCATGTCTTCACAATGCTGCCCATGTCTGGTTTGCTTTTTAATTCTTTGGCACCTTCTCATCCTAGGAAGTTTCTCCTTACTCTCAGATTACTTTTAACCACTGGAACATTAAATATTGAAAGTTCTTGGGTTGTTTTTTTTTTTTAAATCAAGGCCTTCATTTGTTTTCTCTCAGAGAACTACTATCCATGTTCCCGCTGGACTCTCCAACCGTGATGGTTAATCATCACCATCAGCTCAACTGGATTTAGAATCACCTGGGAGACACACCTCTGTGTAGGCTTATGCAAATGTTTCCAGGGATGTTTAACTGGGCAGGGATGACCCATCCTGAATGGTGGCACCAATCTACAAACCAGGGTTTCAGAATGAATAAAAAAAAAAAAGAAAAGGAGAAAGCCAGATGCATGGCAGTATTCATCTCTCTCTCTGCTTCCTGACTGCCGACACAATGTGATCAGGCACCACATTTCTGCCACCACAGCCACCCTTGCCGCCATGTCCCCACCGTGATGGCTTGTAACCTCAAGCCATAAACCAAAATAAATGTTTTCTGAAGTGTATCTTGCCAAGTATTTCATCACAGCAGTAAAAGACGTAAGTAACCATGAGTGTATATCTAGGAATTCCAAACCGCATCTAGCCCAGACCTCCCTCTGTAGCTTTAGTGTCTGTCAGTCAACTTGATATCTCAGTCCATGAAGTTAATCACCATGATTCCGTACATTTGAAATTCACTTCTCTGGACTCTCAGCTCCGTAAATGGTCCCTGTATCTTTCCACCTGGTTACCTAAGCCCCTTTGCTCTTCTCCCTTCACACACCCCCAACTCTAAGTGGTTCAAGGGTTCTTCTGACTTCATCTCTTGTATAACTTTCTAACCCAATGTCGCCCTTATGCCTATGACTTTCATTCCTGTCACCCACTATCCTGTTCTCTGAAGCCCAGTGACTATGACTGCTGGTCTCCCTGGTTCATGTCTTGGACTATCTCCCAGTCATCCTCTCCTGCAGGATGAATGGTGAGGCCATGACTCTGATGGTCAGAGATGTTCTCCTAAATCTCTGCAAATGCCTTTTACGGAAACAGGCATGGAAAGGGCAGAGTGCTCCAGCCTATGTGACCTGCCTGACTCCTTACTGGGCAGATAGGAGGATGCTCATTCTTGCTTCATTTCTCATTGGTGCTTCCAATGGTGCTGAGCCTTCATCTTTGGACACCCTCACCCCTTCCCATCTTCTCTAGGACAACCTCTGCCCAGCCTTTAGCATCCCCAAGCACTCCTCCTTGCAGGTGCCTTATAAGAGTCCCCTGGCCTGTGGAGTGATAGTTCTACACACTGCGTGGAAGTCAGTTGCTTCCCCCACTGTACCTACCAAGTTGTCTGTGTCTACTGTCAGGGCTGTAAGCTGGGTTATCCAGGGAGCCTGCCCTTCTTACTAGTTCTTCTGCTTCTTAGAATAATGCCTGCATGTTCAGCATGGTGGCACACGCCTTTTATCCCAGCACTTGGGAGGCAGAGGCAGGCTGATCTCCGGGAGTTCAAGGCCAGCCTGGTTTATAGAGCAAGTTCCAGGACAGCTAGGGTTACACAAAGAAACCCTGTCTGGACAAAAACAAACACACACAAATTTAAAAAAGAATAATGCCTGCAACAAGACAAAGTGCTTGACCAACCCATGATGAACAAAAGTCCACTCTTTGCTAACTTATACTCAGGGATAACATGAATCCATTCGTTCTTCTGGCTTGGGCAGTGTTTTTCTTTCTTTTTTTTCTCTGAGAACTTGGTGTTGCCTAAGAAGAGATTTTACTTACATGTGTGTGGGGTGTTGATGGCGGTGTTGGTGTGTGTGTATGTCACATGGGGTACAGGTGTCTGCAGAGGTCAGAAGAGGTCATGGTTAAGCAGTGTACATCAGTGGTATTTCCCTGAGCTGGAGTTAAGGCACTTGTGAGCACAGGGGTGCTGGGACCCACACTCAGGTCTTCTGGAAGAGCTGCGCAGTGTCTTGTCTTTGTTGTTTTTTTGTTTGTTGGGTTTTGTTTCTTTTTTAAGACAGTTTTTCTCTGTAACAGCCCTGGCTGTCCTGGAAGTAGCTCTGTAGACCTGGCTGGCCTCGAACTCACAGAGATCTCCCTGCCTCTGCCTCCCGAGTGCTGGGATTAAAGGCGTGTGCCACCACCGCCCAGCCAGCATAGAGTCTTCCTGCTACCTTTCCAGCCCCAAATCAAAGGAATATTTAATTACAATTTCTCTTTGTCCTCTTTATCATTTAAACCACTTCTCAAACATGTCAACTGAATACCTGGAACATTTTAATAGGTGGATTTTACTTAGACAACTCCAATGAACAAGTGTGAGCAAATTTATTGTAAGAAGTTCTGAGCCGCTGCACTTGGTCTTATGCTGTGGTTACTGAAAGCAAATACTCTATCCTCATTTCCACACAGTTACTACAGACCACAGCTCCCTGTAGATGCCATTTGTAGGCACGACATCAGAGAAGCTAAAATAGGACAAACCGCAGTGGCTGGTAAAGGTCGTGAAAAGCACTTCCTGTAAACGTTAAAAGACTTTAAAAGTCCACGCACCTGGGGCCAGATAAATAAGGGGATTTCGGAAGGCCACAGCCAACATTTGTCTCCTCTAATATGGAGAAGAATTTTTATTTCCATTTTGAGAAGATGATGACCTTTATATTAAATATCAGGCTATAGGCAGGAGGGGGTGGTGGGGAATCATCCATTTTGAGAGCTCCCTTTGTGCCTGTAACAGCTCCTGCCAATGCAGTGGTTCTCAATTTGTGGGTCACGACCCCCAAAGAGGGTCACATTTCAAACATCCTGCATACCAGATATTTACATTACAATTCATAACAGTAACAAAATCATAGTTTTGAAGTAGCAACGAAATAATTTTGGGATTGGAGGTCACAGCAACATAAAGACTATATTAAAGGTGGCAGCATTAGGTTTGCTTACCTGAATAAAGACAACAAAACAAAACAACAAAATCCCCAAACTTACACCCTGATATACTTTATTTTTGTTTGCTGTAGAATGTTATCTGGGATTTTAGTGCTTTCTGGAAAGCTACGTTTCGTTACTCATGGGCCACTCGTCTGTTCTGGTCTTTCCCAGAAGCAGACACATCCTCTGGGTTTCCTTTTCACTTCCACGTGGGATCCTTTGTCTCCAGGGACGACAGAACCTTCTGAGTGAGCTGTGGTGGCCTCAGCTATATTATGGTAGGCCGCCACAGGTAAGGGGCAGGCCTCTCTGACAATGCAGGTGGGATGTCAGGGCTTTCCGAAGCAGAGAGCTGGATTCCCTCTGAGATCCCCCCTCACGTCCTACCCCTCTCTTCCCTTTCCCTTTCTTTTCTTTTCCTCATCTCTTTCCCTTTCCTTCTTTCTGTCTCCTTCCTTCTCACAGGAAGCACATTTATGGGAAGAAACACACTCATTCTACATGATACAAGTCACAGTGGTGTTGGGAAATCCAGGGAGTCATGGCATCATGTTACCAGTGTGTTTTCTATTCTGCAAATCCCATGCTGCATGGACTGTGTACACTACTTGAATGGCCTCTGACAGAAATGATTTTGAGCTGCTTTGGTTGCACAAGGCCTCCCAGAGTTCCTGTAAGTTCCACATGAGTGACAGATGATCTTGGCGGGGCCATTGCAAGTTGTGCTCACTGGGTGTGATGTGGGTGTGTTAGCTTTCCATTGTCACAAAAAAACTTGAGAAAATCAACTTTAAGGATAAAAGGTTGGTTTTCCTCTCCATTTCAGAGGTTTTCTTCGTAACGGCTTGACCCTGTCACTTTGGGCTTGTGGCTAGGCAGAACATTATGGAGGGGGAGCATGCAGAATCACAAAACTGCTCATCTAAGGTTAGGAGCAGACACAGACAGGGGAAGTGGCTGGAGCTGTAAAATGCTCTTCAAAGAGGCAGACATGATGGGACTGCAATTCCATCACTAGGGAGGTCAAGGCGGGAGAACCGTGAGTTCTGGATAAGGTGGACTTCGTAGAGAGATCATGGCTCAAAGTAAACAAACCTCACAGACCCTTTAGCTACACCTTTTCAGTGATCCAACTTCCTCCCTCTTTGTCCCCATCTTCAAAGTTCCCCCATCTCCAAGGTTCCCCCATCTCCAAGGTTCCCCCATCTCCAAGGTTCTGCCACGTCCCAACATCACCAGCATCTGGATTCATGCCTTCAACACGTGGACTCATGGAGAACATTTAAGACCACGACTGTAACAGTGGGGAAGTCAAGCCCCTCTCTAGGCTTCAGCTGCCTCGTCTCTGCTTTGGATTGACAACTGGAGCCAGGACTAACAGCCTCTTGAGAACCTGGCTTAGCATGAGACACAGAGTCAGTGTTTTACTAATGGTAAGCAGCCCCTCTGGGCGTATGTGTGTGTGTGTGTGTGTGTTTCTGTGTGTGTGGGTATATAGATGACTGTGGATGCACATGAACATGTGTGTGTATGTACATTTGAGAACACAGGAAAACGTTGGGTGTCGTTCTCAGGCACGATCTAGATCTATCTATTTTGAGACAGTCCCTCACTCTCCTGGAACTCACGAATCGTTCTAGACTGGTGGCCATGAGCCCTGGGAACCCACCTGTCTCTGACTTTCCAGTGCTGGGACCACAAGTGTACACCGCCAGACCTTCCTTATGCATATGGAGATCTGGAGATCAGGTCCTCAAGCTTCCAAGGCAAGCACCTTTCTGACCAGACCACCTCCACAGTCTACTACTCTAAACCTGAATAATTTACCCCGACGACTCAGACAATATCTGAAAGCAAGGAATTGACGTCCATATAGAGAAAATGCCAGGCACATGTTTGCCTATTTAAATAGCAGGCAATAACATTTCATGGGCCAAAGAGAAGGGTAAATAAGGAGGATCAGGGTTCCCTGTAAATTGATGTTATGTGAATGTGTAGAGGGGGCCCTGTATTCATATTTATTACTCTTTTAGCCAGCATCTATCCACCAGCAACTATGTGCCAGGTACTGTTGGGGGAACTTGAGCTACATTTCTGGGGGAGAAAAGATGCCTTCGCCTGTCTGAGGTACTCACTGTCAGTGAGGAGTGGTAGACAAGACAAAGTTAACCAGCTAAGCAAACATTATTTATAGAACCTGCCAGAAGATGGTGAGAGAAAAAGAAAGAAGGGAAGCTATTGAGTGAGATAAGGGGGCTAAGAACTCGGGAAAAGGGTAGGGTTTTTTAATTTGGTGGCCCTGGAGTAAAGTAAGCTTTGTTAAAAAGATAACACCGAGTCAAGTCTTCATTGAGGAGTTAATATAGAGAGCTAAGGGAAGAAGGTTCTAGAAGAGGGGGTGGCCAATGGAACCTCAAAGACGAGCAAGTATATCTAAGTGGGGTCCAGGGAAGGGATCTAGTGGTGGGTATTTAAGGTGATAAATGTCAGGGGTCAGAGGGCAGATCAGGCATGTTGCTGGGCTGTATAGGTAGTTAGAATTTTCCTGAGTGAAGCAAGGAGCCATTGCGGACTCTGAGCAGTAACTGTCATGTCTGATTTACAAAGACCATTGAGGTGAACACCGAGCCAAGGACTCAGTCAGTTTAAAGAATGGTAGGCTTGTGAATTAGATACGAAGGCACTTGAAAGTAGTACAGTGGGGGCCAGGTTTCAGAATGGGGAGCCCATGCCCACCTTTGAGATAGCTTCATCTAGTCCTTTTATGAGAATGCCATAGGCTATTCAGGATTGCCTCACTCAAAACTCACGTGCCCTCCCTCACTTTATCTTCTTGTCTTACTGCCCGGCTTCCTTCAGATTACTTATTGATCCATGTCTATACGAACCCAGAGAAGGTGAGGTTGTGCCTTAGCCACTGGCATGGCAGGCCCACCCTTGGATAACTACCCACACCCAAATGCTCATCAGCTGAATGAACAAATAAGTGAATCTAGGGAAACCGTTTAATTAAACTTTAGTTTAAATTCAGTTCTCACTTGAAATAATAAGCCGTGAAAATAGGGAATAAATAAAAAAGTGCTCTAACTCTAGATTATTTCTCACTGCTGGCTAGTTTAGCAGACTTACTACTTATTTTTTTAAATTAATTTTTATGCTAGCATTCAAAGTTACAGGATTTGTTACATCATTTTAACATAGAGGTGTTGTTACATATTGTCCTAATTCATTCCTCTCTCCACTGTCACTTCTTGGTCCCCTTGTCCCCCTCTTGCTGGTCTCCTCATTTCTCCCAAATATTCCCTCATTTGCTTCTATGGGTTCCATTACCCATTTCACTTCTGTCCTGCAGAAAAGTGGACAGAAGTAGAAAGCATTATGTTAACTAAAATAGGTCGGCTCAAAACAGACAGAAACCGCAAATTGTCTTTCATATGTGGAACCTAGATTCAATTATAAACATGTGTGTGTGTGTGCATACATGCACGTGTGCACATGCACACACACACATATGTATGAACACATCATGAAGCAAGTTGTCTAATATTAGACTGTTGCTGGCTCAGGTTAGCGCTCACAATGCATTCCTGACAAAACGGTTACAGCCATACCATAGAAAATGGGGGAAATGGAAAGGGAAAGACCTGACAACTTTATACCCTCACTGCTGTGTGAGGAACAGGATCTAAAAGTCCCCTTTTATGTAGTTTCCAGTGCTTGTTTTATGGATGGCCTTGTGCCAGCTAGGACTCTTAGATTGTTAAATTCTGAGCTGAAGTTTGCTTGGAAGATGATTTATGTGATCCATTGGAAAACCAATAAAAAAGCATAAGCTATTGAATAACTGAACTCCTCACTTCTGGCACATTTCATGAAATGATTCCCAGATACATTTGAGAGTCCTATTTTTGAAAAAGTATGTGTGTGTTTGCATGTGTGTACACATGCACATATGTGTATACGTATACTTGTGTATATGGGGGCTAAAGAGGATAGGGGTAGCTTGTGCTGTCAATCTGCCTTAGCCCCTTGAGACAGGGATCTCTCCCTGAACATAGAGCATTCTTTTTCATCTTTGGCTGGGCTGGCTGACCAGCAAGTCCTTGTGATTCCCCTGCTTCTCCCCTCCTCTCAGGGCTGGGCTGACAGGCGCGCAGGACCACACCTAAATTTTGACATGGGTACTGGGGATCTGAACTCAGGTCCTCAAGCTTGCACAGCAAGAGCTCCCACTCACTGAACCACCTTCCCGGCCGGCCCTTGAGATGTCTAGCCTTCCCAATTCGTAAGTCCATCGACTGGACCGGTGCTCTCCAGCCATTTCCCTCTACACTGAAACGCTCCCTGTAACAAGGAGGGAGGGCCTTCATGAGACTCAGAGGGTAAACACACTTCACACGTCTGGGAAAGATGAAGCCTACAGCATTCACGGGGGCTCCTCCTCAAGGCCACGGAAGCAGTAAACACCTCTAGATTAAGGGAAGAGCAGGCAACTGATGGGTGATGAGACTGACGCCAAGATAACTGCCGGGAAGAGGTCTCTGAACGTCCGCCCAGCGGCCCGAAGGTTGTCCAGATAGCTCCGGAGAGACAGATGCTGTGAGTCATCACGTGCTAGGCTGGGCTTTTCAGTGATACCACTGCCTTTGAGTCATCCCTGCTCCTGGAAGTAACCCCTCACCCACACTCCTGTAAGGAACTCCAAAAAGCTCACGGGCTCACTAAGTTAGACTCGGAGTGACTATGGTCTGTAGGGGGTTCCCAATCGGGTGAGCAGACACATGTGTGCTGTGTCTCGCTAGTAAAAAGGCCACATGATCATCAGCTCTGAGGGTAGAAAGGGCTTGAAACAATGTAAGATGTGGCGATGGGAAATGGTGATGAGAGCGTATTAATGTTTCTTGAGTACTTGTGTATTTACCATGGTTACCATTCATATTATCTCATGCAGTCAATACCACAACAATATTATCCATACTTTGAGATTAAAAGAATAGAGGCACATGGAGTTAAGAAACTTAACTAAAGCCACGAAGGTAGCTAGGTGTGGAATTAGAATTGTTTCTGAGGGGTATGGGTGAGTCAGGATCTTTTATGGAGTCCTGACTGGCCTTAGACTTGCATAGATGCCCCTGCCTCTGCCTCTTCCTCCCAAGTGCTTTCTTTTTCTTCTTCTTCTTATTGAAATAGGGCCCTATGGAGCTATGTAGCTCAGGGTGGACTTTCATTAAGTTATATGTCATAGCTGGCCTTGAACTCCTAATCTTCCTGTTTCTATCTCCCAAGTGCCGAGATTATGGGCATGCGAAGGCTGCAGGAGAGAAAGGAGGGAAGGAGGCAGGAAGAGCTGTTTAGAGGCAGTGGAACCGGCTTGGGCTGTGAGCGCAGGATTGAAGCATTTGCTGCTTATTCTCTAAGATCACATCTGCACTCGGGCAGGCGTCTGCAGCCTCTCTTGGGGAGTGAATGTGGAGAGAAACTTGTGGTGAAGTGTGCTGATGAAGGTTAATGCCAGGCAGGGTTTGGGGACCGTACTGAAAATGTGCCCTTAGAGAAAAGTGACAAGATGAAGGATTCTTACCCCCAGAGAGAGAGATGTGTTCTGCTGTTTAGCCTCCTCCAGGTAGAAGTGGAGAATGTACCTCACCTTAGGGACTCAGGACCCCAGGAAGCTCAGGCACTTAGCCTCGTTTGAAAGATTGTAGTGTCACATTCCCTCCTGTGTCTCTTGTCACCAGGGCAGGGGGTACGGTGTGTGTGCCACTTTCTACTTGCATTTCAGACTGTCAGTTTGTGCAATGGTTAAATGTTTCAAACATACTGCTGAGAAGGCCCATAATGGTGATGGATGAGGTGACATGCTGCAGCGGAGTGTGTTGGATAGTTTTATGTTGACTTGCCACAAGCTAAAGTCATCTGAGAGGATGGAACCTCGACTGAGAAAATGCCTCCATAAGACCAGGCTACAGGCAAGCCTGCAGGCCATTTTATTAATTAGTGATTGATGGGGGAGGGCTTAGCCTATTGTGGGTGATATTATCCCTGGCTGGTTGGTCCTGGGTTCTATAAGAAAGGAGGCTGAGGAAGCCATGAGGGGTAACAAGCCAGTAAATAGCATCTCTCCTTGGCCTCTGCATCTGTTCCTCCCTCCAGATTCCTGCCCTGTTTGGGTTCCTGTCCTGACTTTCCTGTTTTAGGTGATGAACAGCGGTATGGAACGTGTAAGCAGAATAAACCCTCCTCCAGTTGCTTTGGTTATAGCGTTTGATTATAGCAATAGTAACCCAAACGAAGACAAGAAGTAAGGCCCAGTATAGAAAACAGCTAAATTAGAGTTATACCAGGACCCAGAAACATAAGCTGCCTTTACACATTGGGACCCACAAGGGCTTGGAGAAGACCCACAAAAATCACAGCAACCTGTCTGCCCCACGCCAGTCATAGGCACACTTGATTATTGGGGTGAACCCAGGAAGTCAGATAGTTCATGACCTGGCCCCTCCAATAACACCAACTGGACTAGCACACAGACCTGATGCAGACGGCTAAAGAGCCGAACGAGACTGGAAGCAGCTGGCTTCTCACGTACAACCCTTGGAGGACATGTACCATCAGAGTGAGAGAAAGCAAAGGGAGGGGAGGAAGAGAAAGCCGAAGAAAGGGAAGGTGAGAGAGAGTGGAGAAAGAGACCTATGCAAGCAGGCTCAACATCAAAGACCAGAGCTCTCAGGGAACAGGAGCAAAGGCCCATTACTGTGTGAACCACTGTGGCCATTCATATTTAAAGGGAATAATATAGCAAACAAAAGATGAGGTACACAGCACCAAACACAAGGTTCCCAGAGTGAGGGAAAAGCCTATTGGGTTGTGTTTTTTTAATCTTTATTTTGGGAAACCCCAGAGTTCACACAAACAGAGCAATTGCATTTGCCCTGGTGCAGGGCCTATATCTTTGTGTGTGTGTGTGTGTGTGTGTGTGTGTGTGTGTGTGTGTGTGTGTGCATGCTCGTGGTTGATTTGGGTAGCACCTTGGGTAGTATCCTTTCTTCTCATCCAATACTGATGGCTTTAGTGCCCTCTGTTACATTCTCCTTCCTCTAGAATCAGCAGATTTTAAGTTCAAATCCCAATTGAAGTGATGTGGATAGCAAAATGCAGAACCGGAAATGAATATGTACACCTTGCTGGGCCTGCAGACAACAGACAGCCTCTTACCTTTATCATAGATTTCCTTCAAGACCCCTCTCTTGATCAGCTCCTCTCTGCTCTGCCTCATCGATATCTTCCTTTCCAGAGCTGCAAGCAAGAGACAAGAGAGGCAGGTGTGAATGGTAGCAATTGTCCTCCTCCTCCCCGCGAAGGATCCATCTGTTAATGGACACTGTGATCTCATGAAAGCCTATGAAGCATGGCTGATGGTAAGCCAATGACACCAGGTAATGTTTATCGCTCTGAAAAGACATTTAACCAGATTATTTTTAATTCTTCAAAATACTCTTCGAGTTACCTCTAAGGCAGGTTTAGTTATTGAATCTGATGTATGGCTTCTGACTCTGACTTACAGTGGAGGATGCCTCTGCTTGGAGAAGTTTCGCATCTTGTCAGCCACATGACTACTGGATAAAGGGACTGGGACTTGAGCCTCTGTTTGGGGCTCTACCTCTCTGTCAGGGGCATGTCTCTGAGCATGGCTGCTCCTGTCAGACAGGACGGGCATTTCGGCATGTCGGCATTTCGCCAATCTGGCTCCTCACCAAAGGTCTCCTTGTTTTTCCAGTGTAAAAATTAAATAGAGGCATGTATTTGGATATTTATCTCTGACAAAGACCCCTGTATTGGGGTAGTCCACAGGACCTTCAGGGGACTGAGGGGCGGTGGGTAACCCGCGAAGATCTCTGGCTGCATGTGGGAGAAGCCACATGAGGAATGAACTTTTCCCAAGCCAGGTGCTTCTCCAGCTGAGCCACATGTGTGGTAGGTGGGACTAGAGAGGAGGAGAGAGTTCTCCAATGGGAAGAGTGGGTGTAATGAGGACCAATGAAGGGGAAATAGACACAAAGGGCCCACAGGAGGCATGCTGGGAGCCTCTGAAGGGAAGGAAGTTCCTTCAGCACCTGCAATTCCATCTCCGGTAAACACTGGGCGGTGGGGGGGGGGTGGTTATTTCAGTGGCCATGTCAGCCTGAACATTTCTACATCCCTCAGGAGCATAGCTACTGGCAGAACAGAGGAGCAAAGTCGTGTTGCAGATTACTTACACATGCACACGCACGCACCTTAACAGAATTTAGAATAAGAAACGAGTGGGCAAGAAGCAAAGCCCTGGTGGGAGCCTATGGTCTCTGGGACATCAGTCACATCTCTTTGCTGAATACAGATGCCTCGCCCCTGCTGTTCCGACTTCACACGTTCTGAGCAGGGCTGCGGAATCTTGATTTTGATAGAGAGATCTCTGGGTCACTGTAGGCTCAACTAGGCCCACACTCTCTGCTAATACAGTTTGATGAAGCATTTCTTACCACGTAGAGTGCTCTAGTTTCAATTCCCAGTACCCCAAAGGAAATTGAATGCAGATTCTATAGATGACACACACTCACGCGCGCACGTGAACACACACACTGAGAAAATATTCTTCCTCCAGTCACTACCAACTTCCAAGTTAAGCTGACACCCCAGAAAGGGTTGACTTATTTATTCTGTGGCTCTGTTCATTTGCTGGGTCCGAACTCTGGAACTCTATGCTCACAGGGACAGTGCACATGGCATTTGAGAAAGGTAGAAAGTTAATGTCATTAACTTAATCCTTACCAGGATCCTGGGAGTGCTTATCTCTCCTAATCTATAGATGAGGTGCCTTAGGCCTGCCTACACTGAACTGCTCAGGGACACACAGCACAAGTGGAAGAGTAGAAATTCCAACATTTCTGTCTTCTCCCCCATGATATCGTACTGTAAACAGTAAGGCTTTAACAAGGGGAGTCAAGTTTCTCTGTAGAACCTTGTGCGTGTGCACACACACACACACACCTGACAGAGGGAGGGAGTGAAAGCTTGGATAATTTCAGGTATCAGTCCTTGCCTTCCTCCTAGTTTGAAGCAGGATCTCCTACTGTTTGTCTCTGTGCTAAAGACTAGCTGGCTGGTTCACCAGCTTCCACGGGTTCTCCTGTCCCCGGCTCATGTCACCATAAAAATGCTAGGACTGGTGGCGCACGCCTTTAATCCCATCTCTTGGGAGGCAGAGGCAGGTGGAGTTCTGTGAGTTTGAGGCCAACCTGGTCTACAGAGCTAGTACTAGGATAGCCAAGGCTACACAAACACCTGTCTCAAAACAAACAAACAAACAAAGTGCTAGGATTACAAGTGTGCACTATTGCATCCAGCCTTATGTAGGTTCTGGGGATCCCGATGAAAGTCCTTACACTTGTGTGACCAATATATCACCTACTAAGCCACCTCCACCTCCCCGAGGGCACGTTTACTTGGGGTAGAACAGCACAGGAAGTGCCATCATTATTCTCAGTTGGTTCCTCATTCTAAGGTACTGTGTCCTGATCTCTTTTCATTAGCTTTGCATAGAGCCTCTCCTCTTTCCTCACTGCCCGCTGTCCTCTCAAAGTGAGTGCTCAGCTTGAGCAAGGCCAAAGTCAAACACATCGCTGCTCCAGTGTGCAGAGAAGCAAACCATCTGGTGCAGAAGGACCCTTCCAGCCTTGTGACCTGGTTTCTTACTCAGCTATAAAATGGGGCTGTGGGATTAATGAAAAGAAGAGAGAACAAAAGGCTTCCCCTTCATCAACCAGGGCTGTAGCCCAGTCCTCGTTGGCTTTGGGTGAGGCAAAGACAGGAAAAGGAGAGGAGAGGAGAGGAATTAGGAAAATGTAAAGACAAGGAGCCAGTCCCTGGAGAGGGATGGTATAAAATGCATTAC
The DNA here is from genome assembly GCA_004026605.1 of Ondatra zibethicus. Taxonomy (NCBI): domain Eukaryota; kingdom Metazoa; phylum Chordata; class Mammalia; order Rodentia; family Cricetidae; genus Ondatra; species Ondatra zibethicus. The sequence continues at coordinate 39,654 of PVIU01010157.1, forward strand.
ACTTTCCCAAAGGACAGGGGATGAGGCAGGAGAACAAGCTGTCGATATGGGATGGCTTGGCCTTTGGGAGGCAGGAAACGGAACTGAGTAGAATAGAGGCAGTAAATTGAAATAAAATAAGAATCCATATTGTCGGCTTACAGGCAACAACCGCAAGCAGGTATTGTTTCTATATCAAGAAAAAATAAAGCCAGTAAGGACTTACATTAAAACAAGAAAACTTACTTTAAAATGTAGGAATTGTTTTTATTAGTGTACAAAACATAAGTTTGAGGGACCATACATGGAACACTGCTGTAAACTTTTAAGAATTCTAAAATTAGATAGAGGGGGCTGGAGAGATGACTCAGAGGTTAAAGGGCTTGTATGGCCCCAGGTCAGGTCCTGGCACTCCTGCTCAGTGACTCCCAAGTGCCTGTGACTCCAGCTCCAAAGGATCTGATGCCCTCTTCTGGCCTCTTTGGGCTCCCACACACGGTAGATAACACAGACATATATACATAAATAAAAAGAAATCTTTAAGAACCCGCCTAGATAGTGGTGATGGCAGTATGATTCTTTGCATACACAAAAGTCACACAGTTAGTCACACTAACAATGGGTTAATTTTAACAACTGACTGTTTTTTCCTCCAGTGCTGGGGATCGAAACGGCATCTGATGGGTGCTGGACCAGTATTCCACCACCGAGCTGCAGCCTCAGCATTCTTTTTACTTTTTAAATCTTCAGACAGGGTCTGTCTAAATTGCTCAGCTTGACCTTGAACTCACTCTGAGGTCCAAGCAGGTTTTACACTTGTAATCTTCCCACCTTGGTATCCCAGGTACCCAGGATTTTAGGCCTATACCATTACGACAGGCTTCACTGGGAATTTTATTTTCATTTGGATTGTGTGTGTGTGTGTGTGTGTGTGTGTGTGTGAGAGAGAGAGAGAGAGAGAGAGAGAGAGAGAGAGAGAGAAATGGGTGTGTGCACATGTGCATGCATGTGGAGACTTAGCCCTACTTTGTCATTTTCTTCCCTTTTCCCTTGAGGCAGAACCTCTCACTGAACCTGGAGCTAGGCTGATAGCCAACAAGCTCTAGAGACCTTGCTGTCTCTGCCTCCCACAGTGTTGGCTTTACAAGCATGCTCACAGGCCTGCCTAGCTTATTGCATGAGTTCTGTGATCTGAACTCAACTGCCCATGCTTGTACAGCAAGTGCTCTTTCCCACTGTGCTGAATTGAGTAAGAATGGTCCCTACATGCTCATATACTTGGATACTTGGATACTTAGTCCACAGTCGGTGGAGCTGTCTGGCAAGGATTAGGAGGTGTGGCCTTGTTGGAGGAGGAATTTGAGGTTTCAAAAGCCCATGCCATTGTTCCCAGTTACTTCTCTGTCTTCTCTGTGCTTATGACTGGGATATAAGTTCTCAGCTCAGCTACTGCTCCAGAGAAACGGCAGCCTGTTGGCCACCATGCCTCACTGCCATGATGGTCATCAACACTAATCCTCTGGAATGCTGAGACTCCCAAATTAAATGCTTTCTTTTATGAGTTGCCTTGGCCATGGTGTTTTGTCACAGCAGTAAAAAGTACGGCATCCAATGAGCCATCTCTCCGGCCACCTCAGTGGGCTTCTGAACATTCTAAAACCATGTAGTTGTATGTTTACAATGCTTTAACTTTATGGTATATAAACGATACCCAGTTACAGTGTTAAGCTCACATTTCCACATTTTATATACAAACCTTGCTCTTAAAACCACAGATCAGCTCATTCTATGAACATTGTTCTGCATGCCTTTTTATTTTTACTTTAAAGCTATCTGTCCATTTCTGGGGTCTTCCTGTCTGTCTACACTGGACTACTTCATTCACTTTGGGCTGACGTGTGTAACTTTCACAGAGCATAAAATAAGCCCCATAGTTTCTGTTGTGAGTCTGTAACTAAAGGAAATTTGTTCCCATGGTTTTTGGATAAATCTGCTTCTGTGGGCCTTGTGTTTAGGTCCCCAAGAGAATTCTCCATCCCAAAAGGCTTTTCTCACTATGAAGCTTGAGATACCATTTCTGGGTACGCTGTTTGTTATGTATTCTTGGTACCCATGACAGTCATGCTTCATAACTTTTGGGGATTGCTTTTTTATGAAGAATAAAAAGAAGCAGCGAGTGTTAGGTTGGCCCAGGGACTACCCAGGCCCTGCACCATGGCAGCAGCCTTTCTGCCTCTCCCTTCACAGTCGTAATAGAAATGGCTGGCACCATAGGGCTGTCTGTGAATCTGGACTCATCACCCATCCAGAAATTTACCCAGTGTGCTCAGGGCGCTAGGCGGAAGCTGTGTGTGATAAACACACCTGCTGAACACCCCTGCCTTTTCTGTAGAAGCCTCTGCTCCCTGCCCCCTGCTGCCTGGCCTGAGGCCCTTGGGGAGAGGGAGCAGTACTGATGCTGGAACAAGTCATTTGCTAAGGGTACCAGAGTGGAGACCTATTTAGACTTTTTTCCCCTCTAGGATAATCTCTCTGTGTTGAAGTCCCTGCTCAACTGTCTTTAAATTACATTCTGAAGGGGGTAGACATTTAAGGGGAGAGGCAGCTGAGAAGTGATGAAGTAGGCAGTGGCCTCACACACTCTTCTACTTACATTTCCTAAAACAGTCAACCTACAATTATAACCTGCATCTTTGATCTTTTTCAATCTTCCAGCTCCAGGGAAAGGAACATTTAAGCAAGAAACCTGTGTGCGACAGATAGACCCAAAGCTTCCAGAAGCTTTAACATGCTTAAGCATCCCGTCCAGCTTCGTGGATTATGGGAAAAGTTAATATGATCTCAATAGCCATAACCTAGGAAGACCACCCCCAAACAAAACAGTGAACCATGCATTGAGATGAAGCACACCTGTAATCAAGTACTCTGGAGGCAGGTGCAGGAGTTTGAGGTCAATGTAGGCTGAATAGTGACACCTGGTCTCAAAGCCAAGCGCTTGGAATGCAGCTCAGTGGCAATCAGTTGGGGCAAGGCCTTGGGTTTAGTTTAATCTCCATCATAGTAAATAAGATAAGAAAAAAAGGGAAGAACAAAAGGAATGTGAGCACGTGGGTACATGACTGTCTTTTAGATGGCACGCTATGATAAACACATTCGATGCTCATTCAAGTCCAAATGCCATCTGCACCAACACCTAATAACCCATCTCTCACTAAATCCGATGTGCAAGAGTGGTACAGAGAGCCGAACATTTTTGCCAAGAGTCCCATTATTATTAGGTAGAGATGGTTTCAATTGCTTGGTTATCCAAGGGGGTTTCAATTGCTTGGTTATCCAAGGAAGGCTTTACTGAATCACTCATTCAGTATGTAAAAAGACACCTTTCTGCTTGTCAGCATGGGCCAATTGGTCCTCAGCATGTACATGCCTAGTGTTTTTCTCTGCTAGGTGGATCACGTTGACAGTTTGCCTCTGGAACAACTGATCATGTTGCACGTGATAAAACTTGTAGGGAGTGGAACCGAGTTAGAGGAATTTGGGCGACCGGGAGGTGTACCTTTGAAGGAGACATTGGGGTGTCAACACCCATTCTTTGTATTTGTTTCTTAAGTGCCAAGATAAAGGCAATTTTGAACCACTACATATTGCCTGTGATAAAATGATGAACTGCCACAGTCTTGCATGGGCTTGAAAAACTCTGAATCTAAAACAAATCTTGCCTGCTTTTCAGTTGATTTTCTCGAGCGTTCTGTCACAGTAATAGAAAGCTAATCCATTTAGTAATCCCATCCCATAGAGCGGATGAGGGGTAAGCGTTCTTGTCACATAATAAGCATAGGTATTAGTGGCTGTTCTGTCAGTGAGATCTTACAGCCCTTACCACAGTTTTACAATAGCAATTTCAGCAGAAATCCCAAGTAGTTTGAATAAGAATGCCCCCATAGGCTGATCTATTTGAATTCTTAGTCACCAGGGAGTGGAACTATTTGAAAGGATTAGAAGGAGATTAGGAGGAAATGTGTCACTGGGGAAGGCTTTGGGGATTCAAAAGTCCACAGAAGGCCTAGATTCTTTCTTTACCTACTGACTGCAGATTAGGATTAAAGATCTCAGCTACTTTTCCAGGGCCATCTCTGTCACCATGCTCCCTGCACTGGTGATAATGGACTCTGAAACTGTAAGCAAGCCCTCTGAAACTGTAAGCAAGCCCTCAATTAAATGCTTTCCTTTATAAGGGCTTCTTTGGTTCTGGTGTCTCTCCAAAGCAGTAGAATAGTGACTAAGACATCCATCCTCTTACTCTCTTTCTGTGTCTTTATAAAAGTCACATGGCGTCACAACAGCTCTATGACTCAGCCACCTTCAGAGATTTCCCATCAGGCTTAAATGGTCCTCACATACTGATAAAACTATCTGGATCATTGCACTAAATATCAGACAAACTAGCCTTGGCCTTGAGAAAGATTCATTAAACTGGAAGCTACAGACACACCCAGGCAGAACAACCCTCTTCTCTCTCTTTGTAAAGAAATACTCATACTCTGGCTGTTCTTATAATACAGGCTTTGGACTGACTGTCTAGGGTTCAATGCTTCTTTCTTTGAAATCTTAACTAGTTCCATGCCTGGATGGGCCATCTCTGGTGGGAACTCTCCTGCAGTTATTCTTAGGGAATTTCAGGTTTGGTGGGATGGTGCCAGAGGCACATGAAGAAAACCCATTATCAAGGTAGCGACCCAACTACTGTATTTGCATTATTATTATTACCATTGTATTATTATTATTGGTGGTAGTAGTAGTAGTAATAGTTGGGTCAGTTCTTCATAACCCACAAGGTCAGAGATGAGACTGTTTATTTACTGTTTTCTCGTAGTGAGATTTAAATCATCTTCGTCCATACAGTCGTCTTTGCAGAATAATGCTGCCCACAGAAATGAATGTAAACTTAGATACCAGTTACACAACAGATGCAAGCTCAGATAAAAAAGAATCAGAGAAAATGATGTCTGTACTGGACATGTACAGACCCTTTCTCTATTTTCTTTGATAGTTTTATTCATAATAAATTTCAGTCGTATTCACCTCCCATTCCCCTAACCACTGAAACTATTCTCTCCAACTTGCCCCTACCCCTGCTTTCAATGCAGATTCCCTTTGCTTGCCTGGCCACCACTCACTAAGCAATACCCTAAAACCCCGGATGCAGATAGCATTTCCATTGCAGTTACTATCGTGTGTCATCTAATCATGGGGTTAAGAGCTCAGCAAGACACCCACAGGTTCTATGAAAGTATTCCATTGAAGGTACAGGATTAGATTTTGGCATCTTTGGGTCCTAGAATCATGCCCCATGGGTATGAAGAGATGACTGTGACCACACAGGAGGGCAAACTCTTCATGTCTGAGCTAGTAACGATGATAGTGGTCAAGCATCTCTTTCCATGTATTTCTGCTGCTGTGGTGGAAGCCTGAGGCAGCCGAGCTCTGTGCTGTGGTGAGTGCTCTTAGCCAGGAGCTCACCAATGCATTCAGCTCCAAGGCTTTCCCCAATATACAACGGTATAGAATCCTTTAACCTTGGGTAACCTAATACTGCGAGCTTTTGGCCATTAACAATTCTAGTTTTGTTGTAACAGATACTGAGTATGTCTTTTGACAGTAATTTAGATAGCATTATTTCCTCTGGAGTGACAAGATATGAGTCTAGATGATGCCATTAACAGGTCTGTTTTTCTCTTTGCTATGGAAAAAAGGGCTTTACTGTCAGGCCCCAGGCATGCATATGTGAAAAGGGAAGGGACATAGCTTCACCCTAAACTGTAAGCTATGTGGTTAAGAATATGTTTTTTCATAGATTTTAAGTGTACCCACAAGTGGAATGAACCAGCTGGAAAAGCATTTGGGAGCTAACTAGGCAAATACAGTTCTGGGACGGTACTGAAGTTCATTAACGGTTATTCTTAGCTTTGCTACATATGAAAATGCCCCATATACACATGGAACACATTTCTTACTGTTTCAGACATGCATGATGAGAGGTCTGTAATTTATATTAAAACACTTCAGAAGGGGGCTGGGGAGATGGCTTAATGGGTAAGAGTGCTTGCTGAGCAGGCACGAAGATCTGGGTTCACATCGCCAGCACCCATGTAAACAAGTAAATAACAAATAAACAAACAAAAAACCCACAAGTGTCGGTGACCCCAGAGCTATGAGGAATGGAGATAGGAGGGCTGTTGGAAGCCAGCCTTTTTCAGTTCAGTGAGACACTCGGTCACAAGGGAATAAGGTGGGACATGCTGAAGAAGAGCGCTCAGTGGCCTCCATATACACACAGGGGTACAAACACCTGCACACGTGTGTGTGCATACACAGCGCAATGCACGTGCATACATGCACACACACCACTTCAGAAAGCAAGCATTATACACCACCAAAGTTTAGTAACTATTAGAAGGTAGTCATAAAATCCTCTCGACTTCTCATATTTGGCCCTTTTCAAAATAAGAAGTAAGCAGTGGTGGCACATGACTTTAGTTCCAGCACTTGGGAGGCAGAGGCAGGGGGATTTCTGTGAGTTCAAGGTCAGCCTGGTCTACAGAGCAAGTTCCAGGACAGGTTCCAAAGCTACACAGAGAAACCCTGTCTTGAAAAACCAGAAAAAAGTAAACACACAAGGGAATCTTTCAAGAAATATTGAGTGGAGAAAGCAAAATAAAGAACACATGTATGAAATTCAAAAAGGTGGCAAAAGCTACAGGCATGATTTGGACACAGATATAAGCTTATAAATACATTAGAAAGCAAGGAAATTCTTTATGAAAGGAATCAGGACAGTGGCCACCACTCACGAGGGGAATGGACATCGGAATGATGCATTGAAGGGCTTCCAAGAGCTGGCGGTATTTACTATTGAGACTTGCAATGCAGACACATGGTGTTTGCTTTATAGCCACCTCAAGAATTCCATATGGGTGTTTCACCAAGGTTTTTTTTTAACACGTGTCCTAGTTCCCCAAACAACAACATTCAAAGGGTGTTCTCACTAATGCTGCCTCTCTTGGTCATTTTGCAGTAGTCTCCAAAGGGGAATGAAGAGCCCAGCTGACGTGATGAATCACAGCTGTCCAGCAAACTGACTCCTGTCCATGGGTGACAGGGTGATAATAAAGGAATAGATGCCACAATGTGCCACTTCTTGGTCATTCCCTCATGCAGATCCAACAAAGTGTACAGAAGTACAATGTATGGTGTACATCACTCTTAGTGTTCATTTACTCTTCTCCAAGGCTCCAGGGAGCTCTATGGGGCCTGCATGAGTGGGTTAAGAATTCGAGCAGAAAGCTTACATTTTAAAGTAATTTTACAGAAGGAAAGACTCTGAAAATTTGGAAACCAGAGTGGACTACTCTTGGAGTCTATCATTTAAAGAACTAATCAACTGAAAGGGGATAGTTCCACAAGAAATGATCAGGTGAGGGCATCGGGGATGTTAACTCCACAGTTTGCATCTCCTACTTTCTACCTTTAAGCTAACCAGCACAGGGAGCTCTTCCTCATCAGGATGAGCATGACTGTCTCTCCTGAGATCAATCAGATGCTGCAGCATTGCCACCAATCAGTCATCATCATCATCACCATCACCACCACCATCACGACCACCGCCATCATCATCATCACCACCACCACCACCATCACCACCATCACCACCACCACCACCACCATCACCACCATCACCACCACCACCACCATCACCACCATCATCATCATCACCACCACCATCACCATCACATCATCATCATCACCATCACCACCACCACCATCATCATCACCACCACCACCACTACCACCACCATCATCATCACCATCACCACCACCATCATCATCATCACCATCACCACCACCACCACCATCATCATCACCATCATCATTGTCCTCCTCCATTGGCTCCCTACTATAGGAGCACAGCAGAACATAATGTTTTTCTTTTATTTCTTGGCAGTTTCCTACAATACACCCTATTGTGATTACACCCCCACTGCCCTCATTACCCTCTGCTAGTCTCCACTCCTTTCTTCCCACCCAGTCCATGTGAGACTGGACCATTAGAAAAATCAACACCCTCTCCTCCAGCAAATGTCAGCAGCCATCAGCTCCATAGGAAGGGATGTGGCTTCAAGTGCACCCGCCCCTGCCTGTGATGAGAAGGTGGAGGGCCCAATCTCATGTAAACATCCATTGCTGCTGTGTATAGGGTGTGATTTAATAAAACAGAGATCTGAAAACAAATGTACACGGAGCTCTATTCAGGACCTCTGTAACGACAGGCTTTTTCCTTACATGTGATATGTTGACCCTTGCAGGGACAGCAGACATAGTGACATGAGAGTTGGTATTAGATAAGACTGCCTGCTTTGGGGCTGGCTTATAGCACTTGAGAAAGTGTGTAGGACTGTCTAATTTACCTTTGTAATGGTGCTCAAATCCACATCTCTCATTTCCAACTTGTTCTCTGCTGCCTCTAAGACCTGTCCCAGACCCCCATGCTCAAGCCCAAGAAGAAAAACTCAATGCATAGATTTAGGGCTAGTTAAGTGAGCTTACCCTTCCAGATACAGCATGCAGAATGTGCTACTGTATTTTACTGTAAATCCCCAATTATCATTGGCTACTCTGTGATAGGAACGTATCGCCTCACACACTCAAGAGTGGAAATCTGACATTTTGCCCAGAGCAGCTTAGTAGCCTAGCTACCACCTGTTACCTAAACAATAATAGGGCTCTTCTTTCACATTATCCTGTAGTGCCAAGTACGCAGAAACAAGCCTGCTGGCTTAGCTGCTTGCTTTTTCAGGGTCTCATGATTGGATTGACCCTGAAGCGGTGAAGTCTGGAGTACAATGTTAACATGAGGAGGGGGTCCTTCAAATTTTGATTTCTCTGATGCTTTAAGGACAGAAAAGGACAACAGTACCTGTTTGCTTGCTTTTGGCTGCTTTGGATGCTGGGGATGGAACCGATGGCTTTGTGTATGCTCAGCATGTGCCCTACTGCTGAGCGACACCTGCAAGCTGACTGGGATCGCCTCTGTTCTTCTCTACTGCCAGCGACCAGAGCAGGCTATTAACTGTGAATCGCAGTTTTAAGAACCATAACTATACATAGCTATGCCATATTTCTATTTAGACAGATACTGCGTTTAAAAAGGATGCTTCTATGAAGGCCTTGACCTGCCCCACGGTGACCACACTAATACAATGAATTAGGAGGTAAGGGCTCTGTGTTCCCACATAATGTTTTATGTAAGTTTCACAATAATTACAGGAGGTTGGCATAATCCTCTCGCCTTGGCAGATGAAAGCAGCATTAAGTAGCCTGCCCAAAATGTAAAACTGGGCTTCAACTCAGGTTGTGTGACTGCAGTGTGCAAAGGAGTGTGCACAGCATTCTTCCTGTCCTAAGTCTTTACAAGGAGAGACTATGCCATAGTTTGTCAAGCCTGTCTGCAAGCAAACACACTCATACAGTCTTTAACCTAGCACAGTGTTTGATTCCTTTGTCTTAAGACAGAAGTTTGTAGTGTGCTGTACTGATCTACTTGGATCACCATAACAGAATATCAAGGGCTGTTTAGCTTAAACAGCAAAGAAACTATTTTCTCAGACTCCCGGAGTCCAGATAACTCTCACGTCATAAGGAAAGCAAACCTAGAGGACTGGGGCCTAACCTTTATGATTTCATTTAACTTCACTCTCACAGACCACGTGTGGCTACACTGCGGGTTAGGGGTCACCATAAACTTCAAGGGGACACAGCCAGTCACTTGTAAACTATGGCCACTTCTTAATTCCATCACATATGGCAGATAATTATTTCTGAGTTAGACTTCACACTTGAAGACCAACTTGACGGGCACATATCAGGGGACAATCCAGGATTACGAACGTGGGTTGAGGACACCTCACCTGAAATGCTGGTGTTCAGAAGTGTTTAAGATTTTGATTCGGATGGAGTTTTAAATATTGACATATACATAGCGAGCTACCTGGGGGATGGGGCTCAATTCTACTTATAAAGTTCATTTAGGTTTCGTTTCCGCATACATACTGCTTGACGGTAATTTCAAACAGTATTTCAGTGAACCTCCATTCTGACTGTAACTCAACCTGTAGGGTCAGGTGTGAAGTTTTTTAATTGCGACATAATGTTGGTACATGAAAATTTAGAATTTTGAAACGTTTCTGATTTTGGATTTTTAGGTTGAGGATGTTTCATTAATATTGTTTAGAGGACTTAAAGCACTACCTCAGGAGGGCTGTGGGAGTCTGTGGCTCATATCGCCTCAGGGGGCCGTGCTGAAATCAGAGGGCCATGCTGAGCTGGTCCCACCCTTTGCCGGCCCAGGGCAAATTGGCCTTGCCTCTTGCTGGACACTGCAGCAAGAGAGCCAAGCCCTCATGGGAGAGCTGGCCCCTGCACTTGGGAGAGAGGACCTCAGCCCTCACCATAGGCTAGGGAGAACCAACCCTGATGGTATGGGAGTAGGGGAGCGAGCTCTGTCCCCTTGCCTGGGGTGGGTGGCCCCAGTGACTGGGACTAACCAGCTTAGCTATCACCCATACCCACAGCCAGGCCTTAGGTTGGCCCACCCAAACATCTACCCCATCTAGGACCTGCTGGAGCTCGTTAAGGGACTGGTCCTATGGAACAATGCCTGCATCTCTCCATCCTTGGAGCAACCATAGGATATCCCAGAGGAGGTTGGGTGAGGATCCAGTGATGATGGTGTACCAGGAGCCAGAGGCCTAGAACCAGACCAGACTTACTCATTGTAAGTGAACATTAGCAAGTAAAGATGACTGGACCAAAATGTGCACTGTGTGACACACTGCTCCCAATGCCACTGGGACCAATGAAGAGGCAGGAAAGGAGAAGTGAAGAGGTTTTTTGATTTTTTTTGTTGTTGCTTTGTTTGTGTTTTTGTTTGTTTGCTTTCTTTGTTTTGTTTAGGTTTGAAATTTTCTTTCTGGGGGGGGCATTGCAGGAGTAAGGGGAACACCCGCTCTTGTTCCATATCCACAGCAAAAGGATGCTCAAATGCATCCAAAAAATTAAACAAATAAAAAAAAAAAAACACTGCCTCTCCCTCCTCCCACCCCACACATAACAACAACAACAACAAAACCCCAAATTTACCCACATTTATGAAGGCAAACACTGGCTCCGGCATCTCCCAGCTGGCACTGGGTGGTGAGAACTCTGCGTTGTGCTGTCGATTCTGATGGCTGGCATGGCATTCTGAGCCACACTGACTTTTATGTCACAGCACAAGGGAAATGCTCCCAAGGTGGGAATACAAGAAGGCACAACTCTTCTTTTATTAACTAGAGTCATTTTGAGTAACACTACTATTATCCCTTTCTCAAATACTTGAAAAATATTCATTAGGGATGTCATGTGGACCTATCATTTATCATTCTCTTTTGGGAAAGTATGGATTTTTTTTTGGGGGGTGGGGTGTTGTTTATTTTTATTTTTTTGTTTTTACTTGATAATATAATTTGCTTGACAGATTCAGTTATCTAAATTCCTTTTAAAAAATGTATAAAACCATATTCAAAATTCCTTCCAAATTGAAGGAAAGGTCCAGGAATGCAGCAATGTCCTTTGCTATTCTGCACACAAGGCATGTGTTACTTCACTTTCTCCATTTGCATAACAAGGTGCTTGAACGGGGACACATATAGCTCTCTTTTGCACTCATCAGCTAGTAATACAAACAGTAAGAGCAAATACTCATTTTCTTCAAGCAGGAGAACTGCATTATTGATGTGCACTAGGGAAAACTGGCCTTTGTATTTGCGTATTGTCTTTGTTCAGGTTTCTCGTGCGATGATCAAAGGTCATGGCCGCTTAAGGCAGCTTAAGCATAGAAGTGTTTATTTCATCTTACAGCTCTCAGATCACACTTAATAGCTGGGGGAAGTTGGGACAGGAACACGAGACAGGGACGTAGAGGCAGGAACCAAAGCAGAGGCCATGAAGGAATGCTGCTTACTGCTTTGCTCCTCCATGGCTTGCTTATTTTGCTTTCTTACAGACCCCAGGACCACCAGTGTGGGGGTTGCATTGCCCATAATGGTTTGGACCCTTTCACGTCTATTATCAATCAAAAAAATGCCCCATAGGTTTACTTAGAGGTCAATGTTATGGTCACATTTTCTCAACTGAAGCTCCCTCTTCTCAGATGACCATAGCCCGTGGCAAGTCAACAAAAACAAACCAAACCAAACCAGGATATATGTCATCCATGGAAAAGGAAAAATCCCAGAATATTTAAATGTAAGGTTCATGACTCAAACACTTATTCTAAGTGCAGTAGGAAAAGCTGAAAAACAGCATGGCCAACGAAGCAGGCTTCTCACCACAAATGCACACAGAAGAGAGGTCTAAAAGCATAGCAGCCTCCCAGCTTCCCTGGAGGCTCACCTTACGGACAGTCCTCTATCCTCCTGGTTAATAAGACTCAGCAAGAAGCATATTGCTCCCTTAAATGGATGCCCTGGCTTCGCTCATCTTTTGTGATTGCTGCTTCAGGAGTTTTCTGATGGGCATTTGTGCACTGTTTCTGAAGTCAGTGTAGCATGCACAGTGGGACCCAGCAGAATTCACAAATGAAAAGAAGAGATATCATTTTCTTTCAGTTTCCTGTACTGTTGTTATTTTTGCAAGACATTGAGGGGTGACCCTTGATTCCATGGTACTGTCTGGCAGCTTTCAGATTCTACTGATGGACTCCTCATTGAGCTGAGGAAAGACTTGAGTCAACTTGGTGATTAAGAATTTAAATTCCGATTCTCGGCACAGCCTTGGCTGGAGTCAGTGAGGGGATGGATGATCTGACTCAGATGGGAATCTACCTGACTTCAGTGCTGTGCAAAAACAAATGTAAGCTCTCAACCCATCCTACTGCTCCTGAAAGAGCTCACCAAAGGGACTGTGCTGGTTTGCATCATCGGGTTAATAGAAAAACCTTACCTGGAGTTCTGGCTACCCAAGAGCACAGAAGCAAGCAACAGGCAGAGGGTGGGGGTTCTATGACCTCGTTGATTCCCCCTTCACTAGAGCATCTTGTCATACCACAGACAGAGCTAGATAAACTACCTGCTGTGAGACCCTGAAGACAGGGGCTATACAAAACTTTGTCTGGACTGCAACATGCGTCAGAATGAGCAGTTCAATGATATCATCCCCAGAGACGGTAAAGGTGTGATTAAAAACATGAGACATAAACTGCTCATCTTAATGATTTTTAAAGATTTTTTTAAACAAATTATATATATGGTGTGCTGGCTAGAATTATGTCATCTTGACACAACCTATAATTATCTGAGAGGAGGGAACCTCAGTGGAGAAACTGCTCTCATAAGATCAAGCTGTGGGCCAGCCTATAGGGCATTTTCTTAGAGATTGGAGGGGAGGGCCCAGCCCATTGTAGGGAGTGCTACCCCCGGGCTGGCAGTCCTGGGTTCCATAAGGAAGCAGACTGAGCAAGCAGCTCCCCTCCATGACCTCTGCATCAGCCCCTGCCTCCAGGTTCCTGCCCTGTTTGAGTTCCTTTCCTGACTTCCTTCCATGACGAACAGCGGTATGGAAATGTAAGCAGAATAAAACCTTTCTTCCCCAACTTGCTTTTTGGTCATGATGTTTCGTCAAAGCCATAGAAACCCTAACTAAAATACACATGGTGTGTACGAGGTTTTGTGCACCTTGTGCATGTAGCAGCACTCAGGCCAGAAGAGGGAGGCAAATCCCCTGGAACTGGAGTTACAGGTAGTTGTGAACCTTAGGTGGGTAAAGGAAACTGAACCCAGGTCCTCTGTGAGAGCGACAAGCGCTCTTAACTGCCCAGCCACCTCTCCAGCTACCTCACCTGAATATTGACGCTGTTGCTCAGTACTGTTACATACATTTGCTTTGCTGTGCAAGCATCTCCAGCACCCTTACACTGAACTTCTGTGTCCACTCAACAGTAACTATACCTCTTTTGTCAGTTACAGTCCAGTGTTTCACAATTTCCTTCCTTTGAAGGCTGTGTAATAGTCTGCTGTATGGGCTGGAGAGATGGCTCAGTGGTTAAGAGCACTGGCTGCTCTTCCAGAGGTCCTGAGTTCAATTCCCAGCAATTACATTTATGGCTCACAACCATTTGTAATGAGATCTGGAGCCCTCTTCTGGCCTGCAGGTGTACATGGAGTCAGAATACTGTATACATAATAAATAAATCTTTAAAAAAAGTACTCCACTGTACATACAGACCATGTGTCTTAGTTAGGGTTTCTATTGCTTTGACACAAAACCATGACCAAAAAGCAAGCTGGGGAGGAAAAGCCACACTTTCTTTTCCCACTCTGCTGTGGGTAGGCAGTCATGGCCTCTACTTTTTGGCTTCTGTGAATAATGCTTCTGTGAATACAGATGATTCTTTTTGGTACATGTGTTGAGAGGAACTGTTGCATCATAGGGAGTTCTAGACTTCAGTTTCTGAGGAGAACTATGCTGTTTTCCACAGCAGCTGTCCAGCTTTACGTTCTCACTGAGAGCCCACAGTGCGCGGATGTCCTCACATCCTCGCCGGTACCCCCTCTCTCACCCCCTCCTGACATTACTATTGTGATTATTAGAACCATCTGAAGGGCTATGAGGTGACTGATGTAGTTTAATATGTTGAGCTCTGGGGAGAGGAAAATCAGCACAGGTTAGAGCCCTAACATTTGGCTGTGAGATTAAATGCTTTTACAAATTGCCTTTTCTTCATACCGGGGCACCGCAGTCATAATCTCACAAACTAAAAGCCTGCCTTTGACCCTTTGGGATAAGACCTTTGATTTCTTTGCTGAGGGAAAGAAGGGACAGGTTTCATGGAAAGAACAAGTAAATAAAAAAGGCTATTTTATTTCCAGAGAAAGAAACATTTGATCATTGTTTCCATTAATGGAATCAAGATTTATCTACCAACTTCTTCAAAATTAATGGACAACAGTTTTGTTAGATATAATAATACCACAAATTACAAACCCAATCATTTATTATATAAATATTATTATGTATGCCAACCTGGATAGCAGAGCTCTGATTTGTCTCTTCAGGGCTTCATGGGGGCTGGGAACATTGGTATTTTTTTCAGGTTGAATGAAAAGTTTCTCGTGTGGGGGTGGGGCAGGGAAGATACAGAGCGATACAGAGTAAATAATATAGATTCTATTAGATTCTAGCTTCATGATCCAAGGAGACAGAAAAGATAAGTTTAGTGGAACAAAAAGAATCAATTAGCCAGTGGATATGCGGAGCAGGTGTCAGCAGAGGGCCTGGTGGCCAGTACCTGTGGCTTTGCAGGCTCTACCCTCTGTGCAGATCAAGCCCGCCGGAGCAGCCAGGGACAGGTGGCCCATAAAAGAAGGCTGTGTGACAGCAGAACTCTATTTGACAAACAGGTGGTAAAGTGGGGCTAGGTTCACTGGTCACAGTCTTTTAACTCCTGAAAATTAGGGTTTCTCATAAAAAAGAGAACTAGGAAAGAGGTGGAGGAGGAGGAGACACAGAAATGGAGACACAGAATCCTCACAGTTATTTCTTCAAGAAATTAAGTACAAACCAGGCATCACGGGTACACACTTGCAATCTCAGCACTTGGGAGGCTGAGGCAGGAGGCTCATGAGTTTAAGGTTAGGTTGGACTACACAGTGATACTGTCTAGAAACAAATAGATCAATGGATGGGTGAGTGAGTATAAATCTATGTTGGGCGGAGGATAGACCAATTTATCTAAGTATAAAATGGTGGCTTTTTCTGGGCATGACGGTACACACTTGTAATTCCAGCTCTTGGCAGGTTGACAAGGTTATCCTTGGCCGTTTAGTGAATTTGAGGTCAGCCTGGGCTACACTGTTTCAACATGTTCTTCCTGTTCCTTCCCAGAAAGACAACTGGCTTTCATGTACAATTACATGCATTTTACAGCTTTTCATCCTTGACGCAGTGGAACTCAAGGTTGACGAAGATCAATATAACTTTGGATAGGTAGCCTTAAAATCTAAACTCCTTGTCATAAGACAATGTCTGACCTCACACAAAAGATAATCTAATGGGATGGGCAGTCACTGTATCCTTACAAACAAGTCCGTCCGTCCGTGTGTCCCCCCCATCCCCCCCACCACACACACACAGCTCAGTGGAGAACTCTAGCAAACACATGGCCCTGGATCCAACACCCCCAGCAGTGTCATCAAACAAGAAAAACGAAACAACAGAAAAACACCTCACTCAACAAACGGTTACTGTTGGTGAAACGCGTTCTCCTCATTACAACTGGAGGCTCCAGGGTTGCCACTGGACGCCCAGGCTCTGCCTCCGGAGGTGGCTGGGGCCAAGGTCCTCTGACGTCCATCTTACCTCCCCATAGGAGTTTCCATCCTCCTCTAAGCTCTCATCAGGTTCCCCTGCCGCTCTTCTCACAAGGCCTTGACCTTGGCCTGAAGAATTGCAACTTTCAGCACCAGGAAAACTATCTGCCTCCTAACAAAGCGGGCTCCCATAAACACAGGCAGAATGTCAGGTTCTCCAAGCCTTGTCTCCAGAAAAAGGAGAACAACAGAGGTCTCTGAAAATGCCTCCCTGAGAAAGGACAAAGCCACCAACAGCTGACCTAGGTCTCTAAGCTAGCAGGTTCAGGGCCCTGTCAGAGGTAGCCTTGGGTATTTGCATTAACAGTGTCCCATCTTTAATGCTTGGACCAGGGCCTGAAATGATGGCTCAGGAATTAAGACTTCAGTTTGGTTCCCAGAATCAATGTTAGGTGGCTCATAACTGCTGGTAACACCATCTCCAGGGGAGACATCCTTCTTTGGTCTCTTCAGGCACCTGCAGATGCATGAGACACATGTTGTGCATACACACACACACACACACACACACACACACACACACACACACACACACACACACACGTCTCATAAAAAAGCTTGGATCCAAGAGGGTCAGAATCCCCCCCCCCCCACACCAACTATCCTTAGCCAAGTCTTGAGACATACTAGCTTCTTGGCCAGGAGGCCCTTGAAGACTGACGGCTCTTTCACCAGTGAGTCCACAAGATGGGTATTTTCCTGTCCTACATGGAGCTGGCCCCTCTTGGGTTTGCATTTCTAGAGACTCAGACTCTCTCCCTAGGAGAATGATGTCTTCTTCCTCCCCACTCCTGATGCGTCAGTGCACAAATCTCTCGAGCTGTGATGTCACAACTTACTGTACAGTGATAGCTCAAGATCCAAACAGCACAAACCACTGAATTCACTAACCCGAGGGCCAACTCACCCCTCGGTCACTTGTTTATTCAAGGATCTTCATGATAAGCGGTGAGTTCAGCACGTTGTATTAAGTCAGTTTCAAGGTGTTTTGGGAAAACCTACTCTTTTTTTTCTGTACTTATAAATAAAAAAAGAAAAAGGACAAAACAAAGCAGCTAACGCTAATGCTAACACCCCTTGATCCCAGCCTTTGAAAATAACTTCATATTATACTTTGGGCAGAAAAGATTGTCCTGTGCTTGATTCAGCAGCTGAATGGCTGACTTCCCCACAAAGGCTTTCCAAATGTAGGTAAGCATCTATGACAAAATGCAGAGTAATCAGAACCACTGTGTACTCACCACAGGGCCCTGAACCTGCTATCGGTGTTTGGTTTGGGAAAGTTCGGAGGTAGCCTTGGGTATTTGCATTAACAGAAGTCTGTTCAGAAGGCTGATAAGCCAAGGGCTCAGGAATGGGAAAACAGAGAAAGCAGAGGCTGGGATAGGTTTAGTCAGGTGCTTCTGAGTGGATCTTGGGCTGGTACTGGCAGGAAAGGCAGAGTTTGTTCTGTGACAACCTGTGCTGGCTAGATTTATGTCAACTTGACACAGCCTATAGCTATCCGAGAAGAGGGAACCTAAATTGAGAAAATACTTCCATAAGATTGGGCTGTAGGCAGGCCTGTAGGGCATTTTCTTAATTAGAGGTTGATGGGGGAGGGTCCAACCCATTGTGGGTGATGCCATCCCTAAGCTAGTGGTCCTGGGTTCTACAAGAAAGCAGACTGAGCAAGCCATGGGGAGCAAGCCAGTAAGCAGCACCCTTCCATAACTTCTGCATCAGCCCCTGCCTCCAGGTTCCTGCCCTGTTTGAATTCCTTTCCTGGCTTCCTTTCATGATGAACAGTGATATAAAAATGTAAGCAGAATAAATCCTTTCCTTCTCAAGTTACTTTAGTCATGGCACTTGATCATAGCAACAGAAACACAACTAAAGTAGGACGTTCATGAGCTGCTCAGAACTGGAAGGGGGTCCTCAACCGGCTTCCCTATGGGGCCGGCATATCCCTGTGTGAGTTAACACTGAGAGTCTCTGTTGAGGTGTTGGTGGATGAAGTTGCTGCTGGGACGTGAGCTATCCTCAAAGCATCACACTGCTCTCCCACGTGGTGAGGGTGAGAAACATCTAAATTATCTTTCATGAGGAGGGGGGCCTTGGACCCCACTTTATTCCCAACAGCTCTTTGAAAGGATATTAGAAATGGCAATGTCATAAAGGTCAAATTCCGATCGGTGCTTGAATTCTAGCTGCTTCTATATATCTGGCTTTGTGTAGGGCAGGTTCCACCTTATGAAAAGAACAGGAGAGGCTTAAATGGGGGGCAGGGTGTACTTGTTTTTGAGGGGCGGCTAATTGCTGAAATGCTTCCTTGAAAATAGCTAACTGGTCTACCCAGCCCGCTGGGGCAGCTGTTAAAGCTGCTTTCTTATTGTCAAGAAGGAATGTTGCACATTAAAAATTTGAATGAAGGTGAAAGCTTTCAGAAACTTAGGACGGATTCTTGAAACAGGGAATAACCGATTGAAACAATTTCAAAATGGACCTGGGGGGTGTGGCTCGGTGCCAGCAGAGTGCTTTCCCAGCACCTGCAGTCCTCGGTTTGACTTCCAATACTACAAAAATAAATTCCAATACTACAATAATAAATGAATGAATATTGCTCCATACTTGAGAGTCATAAAAATTAAATGCTCACATCTTTTCTCTTGCAACTGAAGTTAATTTTTACAGGAAAGCTAGAGAAAATAACTTAAAGTCAAGATTTATCTCAACACAAGTTTCATCTCAAACCACAGAGAGGGTGTGCTCAGACTCCATGGGTTAGCCAGGGAAGATGAGATTTCCTAGCAGCCAGCCGAGTCAATTGCACCGGGACTGTCCGCCCCTGTCCGAGTCTATGAGCACATTTGAATATGCTATCTACAGATTGCATTTATTCTCCCTATAAGTTTTGATTTTGGCGATCCCTTATTCAAGGCACGGAATGAGGTACTGAAGGTGGAGTGGAGATATGACCTTGGGGCTGCTGTTAGTTATGCTGGGCCAATCGGAGGCTAATACTACTTTGCTAGAATGTCTTGACTCTGACTTACCCTTGTTACAATAGCTCAATTCTTCTCTTGCTCAATGATTCAGTTGTCTGTCTGTGATCAGCGATGAACAGCTTCCTGTTTCTTAGACTTTTCTTGGGGACGTTTTCCCCCTAAGGCTTGTTTGAGGGGATGCAGCTGTGTATTTTAACCTTCAGCACCATGGGTGCTGTGTGCTCCTCCATGTCTGATTACTACCCATCTATCCTCTGCTTGCTTGTGCAAAGATTTTAAGATTGTTTTCCCATCCCTGCAATCACATATCTAATTGTTGCATTACAGTACCCTTAAAAAGAAGCTTGAGTGATCCTCCACCCATGGTGGGAAGGCTCTGCTTGGGCTGAGGGTGTGATCTAGGAGGTGCTAGTTTTATTGGAATAGGTTGGGCTACATCCAAATGAGAACTGAATACAATGGAAAAATGACAAGAAGTCAGAAGTAAAGGAACAAGCAGGTTTTGGTATAGTATTAAGGGAAAACATGGGATTCTCAAAGAAATGAAATCAGACAAACAGCAAAAAGACAATGACAGCCTGTGATGATTTGAATGAGATGTCGCCCGTAAGCCTCAGGCATTTGAATACTTGGTTCCCAGTTGGTGGGACTGTTTGGGTAGGGTAAGGAGGTATGACCTTCTTGGAGGAGGTACATCACTGGGGGCAAGCTTGATGTTTTAACAGCCTCCTGCCATCCCTAGAGCTCTCTCTGCTTCCTGTTTGTGGATCTAGATGTGAGCTCTCACCTGTTGCTCAACACCATGCCTGCCTGCCACCACGCTTCCTGCTTTGTTGGTGATGAACTCTTATCTCTCTGGAACCCTAAACTTCAAACAGACCCTTCTGTAAATTGTGTTGATCATGTTGTTTTATCACAGCAAGAGAAAAGTAAGGAAGACACAGCCAATGCCAACCACAGTGATAAGGCTGGAAGAGAAACATTCAGGGTAGGTCACAGTAGATATTTGAGGACTGGCTTTTCCATCATATTGGTTACTTTTCTTGCACTTTGACAAAAACACTTGACGGAACCAACTTGAAGAAGGAAGGATTTGTTTTGTCTTATGGTGGAGAAGGTGTGGGTGCAGTCATGGTTATAAGTGGATCCTGCCAATGGTAGGGGAGTATCGGCAGCTCGTTAGAGAGCTTGGCCAGAACTAGAGTCCAGCTACAAACCATAATTCTCACAAATACATCTCTGGATAGGAATAATTTCCAAACAGTGCCATGACCTCCCCGGAGACCAAGTGTTCACACACATGAGTCTGTAAGGGACATTTCACTCTCAAACCATAGCAAACATATTCTAGTATATTCTTTGGAAATGCTATTAGACTACTTCACATAAGGTGAATGAAATTCTTTTGAACAATACCTTTAGTGGGATTTACTCCATCACCAGTAAAGTATAATTTTACATTTTAAAAGTTTGTTTTAAAGTTATTGCCACTTTCTAATTGCTATCAGTTAGAATCACATGCAGGTTAGGTTTATACATTCAAAAGTTTATATGAAGATTCCACTTGTGAAAATTGCCAACAACGGACTTATCCTGAGACAGAGAAAACACACAATTTTCTTTTACTTGCAAGACTCCAAACAGAGGAAATAGACTTGTAAAAGAAAAAGGGTGTTAAAGAAAACCCCAAATCTTAGCTTACACATTTAGGTGGGAACTCTACAGAATCCGATGCAGAGCATGTGGGGCTTGCTTCACCGAGAATGTACCTAAAAGGCGCTTTCAGGCCACGCCTAAGCAAAATCACAGGTTGTATGAATTCACTAATGAGGTTGTTAAGTGGCTTGTAAGCCTTGCATCATGGGCTCATGAGAAAGTTCAGCTAAAATGGTAATTTCCTTCTCTAGAACTGCAGAACATGGCAGGCGGTGGCTGCTTAGGATAAAGAATTAAGGGCTGATGCTAAGGGAAGAAAATGTCTTCCATATTGTGCCATTTTAAAATCTCATTTCAAAGAAACTCCTGGAATAGTGAATGATTCAATTAGCTAGAAACTGATGCTGACAGTCAACTGATATTTTTTTCTTTATACCGTTGTGTTTCAAAAATTATGGGGCTGGGGAGATGGTTCAGTGATTAAGAATACCTGATGCTCTTGCAGAGGCCCTGGCTGTGTTTTCAGTACCGAACATGGAGGCACACAACTGCTTGTAACTCCAGTTCCAGAGGATCTGATGCCTTCTTCTGGCATCCAAGGCTTCTGTATGTATACGGTGCACATTAACTCATGCAGGTACGTGCATATATACATACATAAATGAAAAAACAAATAATATTAGGGGTCTGGAGAGATGGTTCACAGATTAACAGTTCATATTGCTCTTGCATAGGACCTGAGATCAGGAAGTGCCCACGGTGAAGATGAATGGCTTGCTACTGACTGTAACTCTACTTCTAAGAGGACCTGACACCTCTGGCCTGGACCCTGCCTGTACCTACACATATATTCATTCATTTATACATACATACATACATGTACACACACACACACATATATAAATAAAATTAAAAATAATAAATAATTTTAAAAGTTTGAAGGATTTCACCTTTCTTAGTGGTGTTGAAGCAGATTTGACAAAATTTATTCCTCTCTCTGCAAATGCAGGAATTCCTTCAGGCCCTTCAGATTTCTCTCTGGAGTTTAATGTCCAGTTTTCAGTGCGTCAGTCAAGTTCGTGGTGAGAAGGAAGCCACAGAAAAGGTGCCACAAATCCATATTGTAAAGGTCACTCAGTAAAATCATGTGGGGGAAGGAGGGAACTTCCCAAGATCTCACTTTTAGCAAGTTAAAACTTAGTTATTTTTTGAGACAGAGGTCTCACTATATGGACCAGGATGACTCGTGGAGGTCCCCCTGCCTCTACCTCCTGAGTCTTGGGATTAAAGGCTTGTGCCACCTAAGGTAGTTTGCTCTTTTGTTTTATTTGTAGTTTTGGAGACAGGGTCTCACTGTGTAGCCTGGAACTCATTACGTAGATCAGGCTGGCCTTGAATTCATAGCGATCCATCTGTCTTTTGAAGTCACAATTTAGATTGGTTTTATTTTGTCATTTGGTTTTCTAGTCCATACCTTGCTAGAAACATACAAGAGAAAGCAAGGGGCAGGAAGGTTGCAGAAAAGGAGGACAGAGGGGACTCTCATGCTAGGACAATTAAATTCACTCTCTGGTCACCCCTGTGAGCACCATTATCCAGGACAAGACACAGTAAGGAGGGTTTTAAAATAGGACCCTAAAATTACATTTAAGAAGAAATGGGAGTGCATACATCTTAAAAACATTTGCTGACAATTAATTTATAGCACTTTAAAAAGGGCTGTGCTCTTGTTTTTATCAAAACAACAATTATTTTCCTAATGCTTAATGGAGCATCATATTTCCATAATGATGCAATCCAACACAAACCACGTGGAGACATGATTACACAGTCATGTACCTCTGCACAAGCAATTAAAATAATAAAACAATCAACCATGCGGAAAAGGCATGTTGATTTTTTTTTTCCTAAGGACTTCCGACAATTTTGGCCCACAGTTTCTGAGGTTTAGAGTAATTTTTTTTCAAAGTGCTGAAACCAGAACACAGTTCTAGTTCCACCCTGTGTTGTTCGAGCCTGTTTTATTCAAATTTAGATTCCTAGAGGCCAGTAGCACTTAAGATTTTTGGTAACTCTCCCCAAGTCACCTACCACTTAAAGTATAAGAGGACACTTAGGGAGTTCCATGTGGTTCTGAGATTCTAACTAATATCTTCTTGGGTCAAACTTGAGAAAATAGAAACATGAATTCATTTAAACCACAGTTTTATACTAGCCTTTCAATAAAAAATAGAGTAAAGAGTAGTTCAAAATAATCAACCAACCAACCAACCAAAAACCTCTCAAAACCAAAAAGCTAAACCAAACATGAAAGCATAATAGATCACCTAAACATAGTACATTAGAGACTCATGTGTGCATATTTTTTACATGCAAAATCATTTTAAGTTCATTCTTACATGCTATAAACAGGACCGCTATGCATGGTCAATAACAAACATGTACAATACAATATTTTATATGGGAGTATGAAAATCAAAAATTTCCCATCCCAATTTTCTAAGAAGCTTGCCGGGGAGCTCTTTGGGAGTGCCCCGGGTTAACACTTAGCCCAGGATGTGACAGGCCAAAAGCAGTCACAGAAGGAGTCAATTCCACCAATGGCAGCTAGACTCTAGTTCAGGGCTCATGGAATCATCCTACTTTGTATGTTCATATTTCGGGTACCCTCATTCCCTTAAATTACCCCAAGGCTTTTCAATACAGACCTTTCACTGAGGGAGCATGTGAAAAGAAGGGAGAGGAGAGAGAAACTTTGAAGTGGCTAATAGTTACCCAAACCTAAAAACGATTCAAGTCAACTGATTCACATCTGCAGCCAATATCCAATGATTTTTCAGAAACAGTATCAAGTATTTGCATGGGAATATTTAAAAAGGCAGTATGTGCCCAACTGTAGCCCCAACTACAGACAGATAATGCAAATGACAATATTTAAGAATATCACCTTGAATCAAAAGGGCATTGCAAACATTTAGTCTCTTCACTCCTTGGCTTGTGAGGTGAATGGCTGTCATATACTTCTAACTAATGATGGATTAGGACCCCACCCCCACCCCAACTGTGAACCAAAGTAAACCTTCTTTTCTCTTAAGTTGACTGTCTGAGGTAATTTGTTACAGCGACAGAAAGCTGACTGAGACATGCACCTCTCATGCTCGTCTTCCCTGGAGCCCCTGCCACACACTATCTGAGGGGGTAAATGCAGGAGCCCCCTGCTCTGCATGGCGCACAGGTGGTTGAAGGGATGTGACAGGAAACTGTATCAGTAGCCATGCAGACAAACTGAATTTGTCATTGTTTTCTTGATTTCAACTTGTCCTTGTTTTATTTGTTTTAGAGGGATGGTTATAGACACCTGCGCTTTGTCAAACTTTTATTCCCAACAGAGCATTCCATCCAGTCAGTAAGACTGGGTTATCTGTGAATCGTGATGCCATTCATGTTTTCTCTTCAGAGCTGGCTGCAAGATTGAAGTTTAAGGAGCCTTCCGGTTCTCAGCTTCAGAGACACATGCCCATCATTAGCCTTTGAGTGTCTAATGAGATTCACCAGGCTGTGACGGGCCCTGCTGTTATGTCCCTTGCTCTCTTTGCCCTTCATTTATGCTCCTGTTATAGTCCCATCCAGCACTAACTGGCTTCCGACTGGAAGAACATGCAGATTTGAATTTCCTCCAAAAATCTTTTACAATGTTTCCACTCTGAAATCTGCTCCCTGGGGAGCTCAGTGGTAATCTGTCCATCCAGGAGTCACACAATGGGAACTCTTCTAGACCTTGCCGGCACCAGAAGCTGTGCACAGCCTCAGCTGGGGAAAATAAGATACAAAACACTTGTCTTTGGCAGCCAGACCAGCCCTCGTGTCTTCATGTTTTGGGGGGCTGTTTTGTCCTCCGTGTTCTGGGATCTGCCGTCCTTGAGAAACTTATGGTGTTCTTCATTTTTGTGTTATTTCTAAAGCCATCTTGTGAGCCATCCCTGAGACCCTACCTCTTTGGTGTCCAAGAATCAAAAATCAAGCACCACCATGCCCATGCTGTCATCTGAGAAATGTCTGTGGGACACTGCAGTCACTGATAGTTATCATTGTTCATTTCCGAAAGGACTGAGGACAGTGACTTTGACGGCTGGAGTCAGTATAACCTTAGGATCTCCACCCACTCATCCAGTGACCCCGAAGCCATACAGCATACTCTCAGGGAATGGCCTCTAACAGCGCCTCCCAATTTCCAGAAGTTTAATTCTACTTTGAAGACTTTTAAACCAGGAAAAATCTAAATATTTAAAATAGAGAGATTAGTACAATAAACCCCCTTTGACTAGGGCTCCATTTTCTATAACTGTGACCATGGTTTTTCTGAGTCTTGATAAATAAGTTAGGATATACTTTGCCGAAAAGTCCTATATTGGGGCAAGAATGTGTCAAGAGGTAGGCACTGTCACCGTGACCCCTACCTTCAGGCAGTTTCTTAAACTACAGGTGCCATGCTGATATTCACAGGTGTTGGCTCTTATTACATTTATTTATTGTGTGTGTTTATGTGTGTGAATGTATATGCATTCCACAGCATGCATGAGGAGGCCAGAGGACAAATCTGGGGAGCCGGTTCTCTCTTTCCACCATGTGAGTACGAGGGATCAGACTTGGGTCATCAGCAGACTTTGCAGCAAGCACCTTCGCCTGCTGAGCCATCTCGCCAGCCCAGGTTATAGGATTCTGAAAGCTTCCCTTCTTCTAGCAGCTACAGAGGCCTCCTGAGATCAGATGTGGAAGAGGCTCGCCATACCTTCTCTTCCTGGGGGAGAGTCCAACCTCATCTAATTACAGACATAAAAAGCCTGCAGTTTGCAGGTTTAATCACTAGCAGGTTATGTAACCCCAATTAAAAATAACTTTGGAAAACATAAGGCATGGAGTTGGGGAGCACAAAGTCCTCCATATGAAAATTCTCAAAAGTGGCTTTCAAAACCCAATTTCATTTTTTTCCCTGGCTTGTTTGCCACTCAGAAAATACTGGCACGGAGGATGGGTCTGTTTGGAAGAGTGGTGCCTGCAAGTCTCAGAACCAGACTGCTCCAGTGTCATGCACAATGCACTGTCCCGACAGTCATATGTGTCAGCAACAATGCCCATTTCTTCCAACGATGTTCATATGCACACATGCACACATGCACATACGTATAAAGCCTAGTAAGATCCTGAGCTTCATGCTGCAAGGTATGTATTCTGAAACCAGCAAACGCCTACTTTTCTGCTTTGCTCCTTGATTGACACTTCGTACCCTGCCTTCCAGGCAAACTGCTGCAGCCGTGGATAAAGCGCTGCTCAGACAGAACAAAGCATCTTGTGTCTCCAGGCTGCTGTCCCCGCCACAGGTCCCATCCAGCTGTCTCCCAGCTTCCAGAAGTATTTTTGGAAATCATATTACATCATATAAAATGACCCTGGGTCCCTCTTATGCAGTTTTGTCTACAGAATACATTTACAGACATCAGATTGACACATGAGGTCCTTGGCCATAGAATTTCAAGTAACGACCAGCCATAGTCATATACTATATAGTATTTGTTAACTCTTGTTTGGTCGATTACACACACCATATCGGTATTATATTATTATTTTCAAGCTAGAGTTTGAATGTGGCCCCATTGAAGTTCATGGGTTAAAAACTTAATTCTCAAATTCACCTTTCTATAGTATTTGAAGGTGGGACTATTTGGAGGATTAGGGTCAGATAGGATACTTGACTATTAGGGTTAGATAAGGCTATGGGGTGTTTTGTCTCATAATGAAATTAGTGGTTTCATAAGAAAGAGGAGAGATCTGAGCTAAAACGCTTGCATTCTTTGGCCACATGATCTTTCTATGATAGTATTGTGCCAGAAGGCTCTCGCTAGATGCCCAGCTGTTGTGAGAAGTGTGTTCCTCAGCATCCTGGCTTCAGGAAACATTAGTTAAACACACCTATACACTTTATAGATTATTCAGCTTCAGAAAGGGCTAAGACACATATCAAGACTAATATATTAATATTATATAAGACTAATATAGAGACATAGCATGTGATACAACAAAGTTTACTACATACGGACCACGTGAGGGGCACTGAAACTGACTAGACCGACTGAGCTATTATAAAATTTTATGTCCTCCCTTGCCCACTCCTGGCAAACACTAGCTGTTGGTTCTGCATATCTAATTTAGTGCTTTTTTTGGGCTACCTAATTAATTTTAATTGTTTTCTTGTAAATACCTTTAAAGTGCTTTTAAAGCTACATCTATATAGTTAACACAGAAGGTCTTCCAGCTCACATAGATCTTAAGCCCATTGGACTTTTGTCTATAGTGAGAGAACTGTGTTGTTCGAGGTCCCTCCGATGTTTTTATTTTAGCCAGTCTGAGCCAGACTGCAGACGTGTAACAGTGGCCTTTGTGACTCATCTGATGCTCGGATAAAGTCTGAAAGGCAAAGCCGTCATGTTGTAGAGGTGCCACACTCTTTGTACAAGCTGCTGTGAACCCGCTGGAGCCAGGCCAAGCAAGTGGTACCTTACACCTGCTGCTACAATTAACCACCGACTTTTCATTTGAAGGGAACCCCAAGAACTGGTAGGAAGGGGCAGGCTTCCACAGTCACTGAGTGACTGGGAGAGATGGACTCACTGCCACATAACAAGAGGCCATGGAGCACCTCGCTTCAGTGGCAGCTTAGACATTAGTTTTGTTCAGTTAAAAAGGAGAACTGTCATATCCAGGTACAACCACCTCTCAGCAGAGTGACCTGGGATAAGTAATTTAGTCTCTGCGTGCAACAATTTCATCACCCAACAATTGAGAAATAAATACTGGCAGTGGCTTCATAGCATGTTATGCAGATGAAATGGGCTAACACAAAGAAGCCTATGCATGGCTTCTGCATGGACACATTTGCGGCTGCTGTATTGCCAGTGCACTTGCACAGGAAAGAGGCGGCGGCTCATCTCCACTACCAACCCTCAATTCAGCGCGGGCTGTGTAAGGCAGCTCCATGGGAGCACAGACCTAGCATCCCAGAAAGCACCCACCCCTTCCCAAGCTCATCTTTAGCTTTCACATCATCTTCTCCAAGCGCCTTCACACACAGCCCAAAGACAAGTGCAGCCTGGATGTGTGGACAGCCCTGGACATCAGGGAGGGGAGCCCGAAAACCGACAGTGGCAACTCCAATGACTCAGCACATCTTTAGCTTGGCCTCTTCTCCTCCCTAGCTGCCCCATTCTTATTTCTTCTCATCGCTTCCTGAACAGACCACTGTCTCATGTCCCTAGCTGTGATGTGTGGTGACATCATGGGGTGGGATGAAACGCTCAGATTTAGGACCTCTGAGCTAGAGAAATTCTAACTCTGACCCTGGTGATTCTTTCAAAAATTTGTATTATTTTTATTTTATGTGTATGAGTATTTTGCTTGCCTGTATGCATGTATATCCCACATGCATGCCTGATTCCCACTGAAACCAGAAGAGGACACTGGATCCCCTGGATCTGGAGTTAATGATGGTTTTCTAGTTGCCATGTGGGAACCAAACTTAGGTCCTCTGCAAGAACAGCAAGTGCTTTTAGCCACTGAGCCATCTCTCCAGTCCCAAATCCTGTTGATTCTTTTTTGTTGTTGTTTTTTGTTTTGTTTTGTTTTGTTTTTGAGACAAGGTTTCTCTGTAGCTTTGGTGCCTGTACTGGAAATATCTCTTGTAGACCAGGCTGGCCTCGAACTCAGAGATCCACCTGCCTCTGCCTCCCGAGTGCTGGGATTAAAGGCGTGGACCACCACTGCCCGGCCCTGTTGATTCTTGACTTATAATTTATTACATGTTTCAGTGCACCCTTGCACATATCTGCACATACTTGCATATATTTGTGAGTTTATAGTCAGCTAAAGGAGGGGTGTGTGTGTGTGTGTGTGTGTGTGTGTGTGTGTGTTGTGTGTTGTGTGTGTGTGTGTGTGTGTGTGTGTGTTGGCAATAGGGTTTTGCTACACCATTCAGTCTAGCCTCTAGCTCATAGTTCTGTTGCTGCTGCCTCCTGGGTGCTGGGGTTAGA
The DNA here is from genome assembly GCA_004026605.1 of Ondatra zibethicus. Taxonomy (NCBI): domain Eukaryota; kingdom Metazoa; phylum Chordata; class Mammalia; order Rodentia; family Cricetidae; genus Ondatra; species Ondatra zibethicus. The sequence goes on from PVIU01010157.1 coordinate 68,820, forward strand.
AGGTACACTGTCATGCCTATATTTTTTGTTTCCTTAAAATTATTTTGTCTATTTATTTGTCCCCTCCCATGTGTGTTATTCATTTTCATGCATGCCAATGTGCAACGTGTGGAGTAACAGAGGACACTTGCAGAAGTCAGTTCTTGCCTTTCACCACATGGGCCCTGGGGTTTGAACTCATATCATCAAGCTTGGCAGCAAGCACCTCCACCCTTTGAACTATCTCTCTGGTCCCACATTCTGGTATTAATATTTCTTTTTAACAGAATATTTTCTGGAGAGCATGGTGTGTGTGTGTGTGTGTGTGTGTGTGTGTGTGTGTGTGTGTGTGTGTGTGTGTGTGTTTTGGTCACAGGGAAGTGCTCTGGGGATGAATACAGACAGACCAGCTGCTTCCCTACCCTTGAGGCCCAAACTCTGAGAAGTCTCAGGGACTATGGACAGTCTGAAAAGAGAAGAACCACTGTTGTTTTTATCTTGAGCCAAGAAGTTAGATTTGCTCCTAGCAGAGGGAAGGAGCTGCCAGCCCAGCACATGCTTCTTCAAGCAGCAGAAGATGGTGTTCTGTGTGACTGTGGGCGAAATATATCTTGCAGATGTTTATGTTTCCTTGGTCAATTCTCCTAGGGTTCTGTTTTTCCAATGTTAAGATAGTTTCATTGCTTTCTGTTTGCTTGGAACCTGATTTTGGCACTTGTAGGTGTACTTGCTTGATGCTGTTATTAATTCTCATGAGTCACGGACCCTAAGCTGTCAGATATTTACAAAGAATACCTACTTGTTTCTGTCTTTCCAGTTCCTGTGATTTTAATATACTTCATGGAACCATGGTGAAATCACTGCCAGAATATTTGCTCTTTTTATTTGTGTGTGTGACCACTTTTGGTCTTGTTTCCAATTTTAGTTGCTTTTGTTCTGCAGAATGCTTTGCGCCATCTTTCATTTGCCTTTGTTCTCATTAGTAGCCTTTATTAAGGAAGTTGTATTCCATTTCTAGTGTTTAGGTTGTTGGCCATGGCCGTGTTAGTGTTTTAAAACTTTTATTATCTTTGTAATTGTGTGTGTATGTGTCTGTGTGTGTGTGTCTGTGTGTGTAAGCATGTGCCTGGGTCTGTAGGTGCCCACAGAGGCCAGAAGAAGGCATTTAATCCCAAGGAGCTGGAGTTACAGGTGGTTGTGAGCTTTCTAACATGGGCTCTGGGAACTGAATTTGGGTGCTTTGCAAGAACAGTATGTGCACTTCACTACTGAGCCATCTCTCCAGCTTGTAATTGTTTTAAAAAATATTTATTTTATATTTATGTGTATGTATGTCTGTATCATTTATATGCACCGTATGTATGTAGCTGCCCACAGAGGTCAGAGGGTGCTCCATCCTCTGGGTGGAGTTAGAGGAGGTTGTGAAATGCCTGATGCGGATGCTGCGTATGGAACCTGGCCCTCAGCAAGAGCTGCAATTAGTCTTAGCGACTGAGCCATTTCTCTAGCCATGGCATGCTAAATTTTGTAATCTAGTTTTTTCTGAGTCTGCTGGAGTGAGCATGCATATTTTCTTCTCTTCTTTGGCTAGTGTGAATTATTAACCAAATCTAAAGGAGCAAGGTGGGATGGACCATTGCTTCTTCCTCTTCTGAAGTGAACCAGTTAAAATGATAAAGTTTCCATTTCTTGCAAGTCTGACAAAAAGCTGCTTTTCTACACATGAGGTACTGTTTTGTGTTAGTAACGCTTCATTACTGACAAAATCTCTTAGAAAAACAACTTGAGGGGAAGAATTCCTTTGGCTCATCATTTCGGTCTGTGGTCACTTGACTTTGTTGCTTCTGGGCCCATGTGAGGCACAAAATCATGGAGGGGAAGATGTGGGGAAAAAAGTGATTCATTCGCCACATGGTGGGCAGGAGGAGACAGGGGTCAGGATATGAGCTTCAAAGGTGTGTCTAAAGCCACTTATTTCCACTTTACTAACAGTCCATTCAGCTCTAAACTCACAAATGAACTAGCCCAGTGCTGATGGCAGCATGCAAATGGCCAAAGTACCACCAGTCAAGGATCTGTCCTTCAACTTGTGAGCCTCTGGGCCCATTTAACACCTAACCCAGACATCAGTGAAGAAGTTTTATGTATTGATTTAGTTTGTTTAAAATTTTCAGGCTTCTTTAGGATCCTTAAATCCACTTTGATTAGCTACTAGCAAGTAACCTCGTTCTTTTAAAAATATAAGATTGATATAAGTTATATTTTATATTCCTCTAAAACTTTTTCATTCACTATATAATTTTTGGGTATTTTTGACCTTTTCTTCCTAATATCTTTAGTGATTCTGCTTGTTGACTTTTAGAAGCAGAACCTTCTATCTTGTGACTCTGCTTCATATCTATGCTGTTCCTCACCCATCCTTACTCTGTTCTTTCACATGCTTTCCGAAATTGTAGGTTTTAACTTTAGTTCTTTTCATATATGAACACTTCCAAGGCTGTGAATTTTCCTGTTTCCTACAAGAATAATATGTACTCCTTTAATCAATCTATTCTGAAAACTTAAATTTTCATTCTGAGTTATCCTTTTGGCCAATGAACCACTTCAATGTAAGCCTGAAACTTCACAGACCATGTAACTCACTAGTGCCTTTAATTAGTGTTTGCGCTCAGGATAATCTCCTTCAGATCTTTCTTTCTGCTAAACAAGTCAAACTAGGGTGTGGTCTCAAGGTACCTGATTTTGCCTTTTTTTTTCATTTATTAACAATATTATTAACCACATTCCCCAAGTGCACAGTGAATTCCATTAAGATGTTTCTCCAAAGGAGACCAGGATTCTCTCACTGCTCTCTCATTTGCCTACTGTTCCTGCAAGTGACAACTCACTGGGCACTGTGGATGAAAGAGCCTTCAGGGCAGTTAGAATGGAAAGCAGCCCTCAAAGGGCAGGCCATAACATCCGCTGCCCCATACCTGTCCC